>BLKR01015250.1:2500-89264 GCA_011170035.1 Teleogryllus occipitalis | reverse complement strand
GGTGCGTGTCGGTTGGGTGCGTGTCGGTTGGGTGCGTGTCGGTTGGGTGCGTGTCGGTTGGGTGCGTGTCGGTTGGGTGCGTGTCGGTTGGATGCGTGTCGATTCGGAGCGGGTCGGTTGGGTGCGTGTAGGTTCGGAGTGTGTCGGGCCGTGTGGGTTTGGTGTGTATCGGTTGAGAGCCAGTCGGTTCGGAGCGTGTCTGTCCGGAGCGGTTCGGGTCGCATCGTGTCGGTTCTGTGCATGTCGGGTCGAAGCGCGTTGGGTTGGAGAGTGTCGGTTTGGAGAGTGTCGGTTCGGAGCGTGTTGGGACTGGGGGCAGGTTTCGAAACGCGAGGCAAGGCGTGGAAGTGCGGGGCGACGCACTAGCACACGCCTGCACATCGCCTGCCTCAAGAGCCGGATATCCGCCAACGAGAGCAGCGAAAGTGCAAGTAGTGGGGGGTAGACAGCTTTATTGAGAGGAGACCTGCCTGTCACTGCACTGTGAGAAAGACTCGGCGGGTAAATTAAATGCTTGAGCGTTAATGCCTCCTTTATTTTACTTTTAGAATTCTTCTAAAATCTATTTTGTGACAAAAATATGTCTACTTATATAATAAGAGCAATCTCACACATCACGATTGAGTTAGAAATGAAATACAAGTATTTACCAGAAGCGAAATTTTTGCCAGCACCTGGATTTGTGACATTTTCCCTTTTATGAATGTGAATAAGAGATACCTACGAGCACACCTCTCTGACAATATCTTACGCGCATTCATGAGATTATTACAGGTCTTGTTAAATAGCATGCAAAAGTTTAATGTTTTATTCGATGTCGCAAACGATAATGAATAAAAGCTGTTTTTTGGTTTGTTATTAGAAATGTATAACGTACACTTGTCAGAAACTAGAGCAGAAATTAATAATGATTTTTTTAAGAATAAGAATTTTTACCTTTGATAGAAACGTCTATTCAGTTAAACATGGTTAAAATAGTTTATTACTGTCATCATCAAACAAAAACGATTCAATTGTTCAACATTGTGATTAGCAGCACACTAAATTGTGTTTTTCATCTCAGTATTGCGGGTTACTTTATCACTCCTACAAGTAATTAACATGTTTAACGTCCAAATCTAATAGGTTTGTCCAATTCAATTTAGGTTCATATACATATTTTTATCTATTGTCAACAAACATTTCCAATATAATACTAAGCAATATGAATTAAACTGTAGTCTGTCATTTTCTGGTCATTGCTCTTTCAATTTACGCGCTACGGATCGAATCGCGCCTTCTCATTGGTGGCCCCCGCTCCTAGAATGAGACTCGTCCCCACCCTTCCTCACTTGAGGGTTGTGCACCCTCGGCCAGTGAAAGCGCAAAATGCTGTGGAGGCGTGCATTAGGATAATGCGAGAGTGGGCGGGACAAAGCTGTGCGGCGGTGAGACGAGACAGAACGAGAAAGCGAAGGAGTGCGCGGTGGAATTGGGTGGGGGTGGAGGCGGGCGGGGAGGGATAGAGAGAGGAATATACAACTGATGACGCACGAGGAAGACGTCCGAACGGAGAATGGGAACGAAGAGAATGGCGCTAAGAGTGGGAGAAGTGGGGTGGTCAGGCAAGGAGGACAACGAGGGCGGGGAGGGCAGGAGAGTGCTGGGAGAGACAGAGAAAGGGAAGAAAGGAAGAGGCAATGCAATAGGCAGAGCCGAACATTGGCTTGAACGGGCGGGAAGAAGCGTGAGGGAGGGGGGTTGAATTCAAAATAAGGAGAGCGAGACGAGAAAGAACGGAAGTTTGAAGGCAAAGGGATGGAGAGGCAAAGAGGGAACAGAAAGAAGGAGGGGCGCTGAGAATAGAGAAGGGTGGGAAGGGGCAAGCAGGAACAAGAAGGAAAACGGCAAAGAGAGTGAGAAGAGACGAGAGGTAGAGCGGAGGTATACTCGTGGGGTGTATAAGCGGGGCTCGGTGAGTAGAGAGGACCCAGAGTGAATGAGCGAGGAGAACCAAAGTGGAAAAAATGGCACGCAGGCGCGAAGAAAGAAGTGTCAGTGAAGACGGCGGTAGAAAGGGGGAGGAAGAGAGAGAGGGAGTAGCTGGGCGATGGAGAAAGGGAGATGCCAAAAGAGAGCGCACTGAAACGAAGAGGCGTGGGTAGCGAGTGAACTGACAAGAATCAAGGAAAACAGACGGGATCAAGAAATTGTAAGGAGGGAACTGCGAGAGAGGAGGGATGCAAATCAAGGGGCGGGACCGATGGATGGGGTGGGAGGGAGGGATAATGAGGAGGGTGAGCGATGCGGCAGGTGTAGAAGCCCCGTCTCTATGCGCGGGCGACGCGGAGCCTGGGTGCGTGGGGCGGAGCGGAAGAGAAGATAGAAGATAGAGGAGGAAAAGGAGATATCAAAATATAGCGGGTTAAAATAGGAGGAACGGAGATGGAATGAACAAAAAACAACCACAAAGAAAACAGACAAGATTAAGAAGTCGCAAAAAGTGAACTGTGCGAGAGAGTGGACGCAAATCAAGGGGAGGGGTGAGGCGGAAGAGAGTTCAAAGGGTGGGTGGTGAGGAGAAGGAGATGAGAGCGGGTTCAAACAAGGAGCAGCAAGCAAGGAGAGAGATATAGCAGACAGGGTCGAGGTGACGCAAGGGAAGACGTGTGAGAGGAGTGATGCAAATCAAGGAGTGAAGCGAGGAAACGGGTGTCAGAGAGGGGCGAGGAAGATGGAAGAGAGGATAAAGGATGGGCAGATGGCCAAGGAGAGCGTATTGAAACGAGGAGGCGCGGGCAGGGAGAGAACTAGAGCAGGCAGAGTCTAGGCGTCGCAAGGAGGGAACTGTGAGAGAGGAGTGATGCAAATCAAGGGGCGGGAGGGGGTGAGGGAGGGGGTGAGGGCGGGGTAATGAGGAGTGTGAGCGGTGCGGCAGGTGCACGAGCGATGCCGGTGTGCGCGCGGGTGGCGCAGGGTGGAGGGGGAAGGGGACGTTGACTAATGCGGGCGCTCAGAGGCGCGCGTCGCCCGCGGCGTTGCCATTTCTCTCGCCCCCTCCCCCTGCCTCGCGCTGGCTTCGCGCCCGCTGCGTTTCCTCCGAGGCCACGGACGCCGACGCCCGCGCCGTTGCCAAATGGACGCAGCCGCACCTGCCCCGGGCACGCACGCTCGCCTCTGCCGCCGAATCACCTGTTGCCCCATAACCCATACCTTCGGTAAAAATCGGGAGACAGAGACAGAGAAAGAGAGAAACGGAGAGGGAGAGGGATAGAGAGAGGGAGAGAGAGGGAGAGAGGGAGAAAGACTGAGAGAGGGATAGAGAGGGGGAGAGAGGGATATAGAGAGGGAGAGAGAAAGTGAGAGCGAGAGGGAGAGAGAGGGGGATAGAAACGGAGAGCGGGAGATAGAGAGGGAGAGAGAAAGTGAGAGCGAAAGGGAGAGAGAGGGAGATAGAAACGGAGAGTGGGAGATAGAGAGGGAGGGAGAAAGCGAAAGGAGAGAAACGGAAAGAGGGAGAGAGGAAGAGAGGGAGAGGAGACGGAGAGAGAGGGGAGGAGGTAGAGACAGAGAGAGCGTGAGAGAAAAGCAGGGTAGCAGACATTTTTAAGTTAATTTTATTACTCTTATTTTGTTATTTAAGTTACCTATTTATGTAATTTATTGTATGTATGCTTCTTATTATGTATGTGTTATTATTGTTATTATGATATTATGTATGTGTTATTTACATTATTAATTAGTCAATTTATTTTATTTTATTTATGTATGTTAAAAATCAATTTATTCATTTATTTAATTTATTTAGTTTATTTAGATTTGTTTAATTTATTTAGTTTATTTAACTTATTTAATTTGCTTCGTTTATTTCAATTTATTTATTTAATTTATTTAGTTTATTTAACTTATTTAATTAGTTTCGTTTATTTTAATTTATTTAACATCCTTATTTATAACTCCCCTCGTCCGGGCCGCAGCCGCCGCCGCCGCCTCGTGGGCGCGCGAGCGTGCGCGCGGCGTTGCCAAATGGACGCCGCCGCGCCTGGCCCGGGAGCGCCCCGCTCGCGCAGCGCCAATCACCTGTTGCGAGGCGGCGCCGCGTCGCTCCGCGTGCCCGGGCCAAGCAGCTGCGCCTCCACACATGCGCTCGATAACAGCCCTGCACAGCCAAGCGCGACAGCCAGCGCGTGGGCGCTCTAACAAGGAGCGATCGGAATGCGTATTCACAGTTTATTTTTTACTTGGACCTTATTGCTTGTTATTGCCTTCGATAAGGAGACCGGGAAGCGGTAGTTCAGTACATCAACTGATGTTACTGCAGTGCCTCTGATCGGGAGGCCCTAGGTTCGAGTCATGACGGTGGTAGGACTTTCGACACTACCTTGTCAGCTAGGTCGAATTCAGTCGCTGTCTGGAGGAGATTTCTAGCGGCCGGCTGCTCTGATCGGTCGTTTTCCGTGTTTTCTTCGATCAGCACCAGGCGAATGCCAGAGTAGTACCCGAACAAACGGGCCACAGACCGCGCGCGATCTTTCCTTCTTCTCCCTTGTTCTATTCTTACACACACACACACTTGCACTAACATGCACTACACTACTTCACGGAGACCAGTCAGGGGATTAGAGCATTTCCGGCTGGGGCGGTGCCCCGCTGGTTAGAGAAAACTCCGCTTGTCGGCGGTAGGTCGGCGCCGGATCTCGATAACCGGATACAATTTTTGTCACGTTCGTATTCGATGCGGCCTCTTAAGACCACTGGGGAAAAAATTGAAAAATCGCTGGTCTCAAAATAAGTTTATCTATTAAAACATAGTGTATATAAATAATTGCACATCTTGTATACGTATTAGTTACAATCTAGTTAGGAAATAAACATTTTAAAAATATCTTTATCTATGTTGGTGTTCACACTGTTCAGGTTTTGTAATTATTTTAAATGATTTATTTCTTTGTGTATTATGGATACAGAACTCTCATGGTTGACTTTAGAAACTTCCAAGTATCTCATTAAAAGTGATTATAAACAAAAATATAAAATTGAAAATTAGAAACTTCCAAGTATCTCATTAAAAGTGATTATAAACAAAAATATAAAATTGAAAATTGCAGTGATTTTACGGACTTCAAACAAAACACGGAACGGTATTGTTAATACCCTTGCGGGCCTTTCTGATTCTTTATACTCTCGGGCCTTTTAAATACTTTATGGCCTGCTGTTGGTATTAACCAACACAACCATACATTTTTATGCATTGGATTTATTGAAGTTAAGATACAAGCAAATACACTAAATAAATGCCATAACACTCAAAGTAAAGTAACTCATTATAAACCATATTTTGTTTAATTGATATCAAAATTGCAATTATGAAATGTTCGCGTGAAAGTATAATTGCCATCAGCCACTCGTATTTCACTGTTACGTATCACCTTTTTTTTAGAGACACGTGTGCTTCTTCAGTACTCATGTGTAAGACACATCGGCTAACATCCTCCATATTTTTTGATGTTATGAAATATTCTAAATAACTTTTGGCAATAGAGTCAAATAACCTAAAAGTGTTTCATCAGCGTAATTCACACGTTACACAACTCGCAAATACAGCATAAACATTTTCATTCATTTTTCGAGATTTTACTGGAAACCACTGTCTCTAGCCTTCTTAGCTTTTACGAGAATTTCCGCAGGAACTTAACAATATTCTTTCATTTTGTACGAACAAATCAGTCCAACAAGTATGCAGTAGTAATTAGATACACATTTTGTTTTGTTTATCTGACGTCATATTGACAAATGACTATTACAATGCATCTTTTCTCTTTAGACACAAGAAAAATTATGAAATGTTTCGAATTCTCGTTTAATTCAAAACGAACTAGTAAATCATAAAGTTTTGTTTGCACCACGGGCGTTACTAGATGTTATTGCCCCTCAGGCGACTTCCAACCCCTCGGCCAGAGGCTCTCGTGGCAAAATATCTAATTAACGTCCTAGATACATGAATAACTATATTTTATAGATTTTATTTATTCGAAATTAATTATTTACTTTATCACTTATTTATTTTTAAGATGTTTTGATCTTTTGCTCGCTGTCGCATGAAGCTGTGCCTCTCATGAAGGGGAAGTTTCAAGTTTCAATGCCCATCCAAATCTTGTTAGGATTGGAGGAGTTTTTGATTGATTGATTTTTTCGTGTTTCCGGGCGCGTCAACTGCTTTGTTTATTAGTCCCGTTAGTGTAGTGCATGTTTTTTCTCGGGAGATGGCGGAGATCTTCCCCCGCTGGACGGCGAGATCCGGGGCTGACCTACCGTCAGCTAGTAGGGTTTCCCCCTCACCAGGACTGTCCCACCAGCGGGGCACCGCCCCAGCCGGGACAAGCTCTAAGCTTCCGAACGGTCTCCCGGAATATGTGGTAGTGTAGTGCATGTTAGTGTAAATGTGTGTGTGTTTAAGGATATGACAAGGAAGAGGAAGGTCCGTTGCCCGTTTGTTAGGGTACTGCTCCGGCATTCGCCTAGAGTTGATGGGAGAAACCACGGAAAACTACCGATCAGAGCAGCCGGCCGCTACAATTCTCCTTCAGACAGCGACTGAATTCGACCTAGCAGAAAAGCTAGTGTCGAAACTCCTGCCGCCGTGGGGAGTGGGAACCTAGGACCTCCCGGTCAGAAGCGCTGCAGTGACATCAGTTGATGCTCTGAGCTACCGCTCCCGGTTTAGGATTGGAGGAGATTGATGTGCCGGGTGTATGGGGAATAGGATGTCCGCGCCCCAACGTACACGATCCTCTAGCTTCTACCTAGGAAGGAAAGCGCCCATCAACGCAGTGGACCAATAAATTCGATTCCAGAAGGAGACGCCGTAAACCCGTTGATGACCTCTTCAAGCGAGTTCCCACCACCGACCGGACAAAATCACCCAGTCTTCGGTTCTATCGACGAAGAACCGCATGCCACTAAAGAGTTCTTTACGATACGAGTGGTCAAAGTGGCATTTTACTTTGCGAGAGGGAAATAACAGGACACCAAGCGGATAGGTCCAGTAGCGTAATTCTACGACCAAAATAAAATCAATTTAACTTTCAATTAACCATCAACTACTATTATACAGACGTATCGACTTTTATTTTATTACAATTGAAGCATACACATCAAATACACGTCAATTGAAGGGAACACATAATTGTGTCTTTGTTACATTACGGTCTATAAAGCTGATGCGGGTAAACGAAAGAATTTTGTTTGTTTGTAGCGATCATAGATTTATCAGAACATTCATGTTTTATCTCAGTTTTTAGCACTAATGACTTTAGCACTAATTGAACTTTTAGCATGTTCTGCATGCACTAAAAGTAATCGCTTTTACTAGTATTTGTCTCAAAACTATTCATCATTAAAGTTTCAAACTAATTAAATGACCAATTAGAATACGACAGTGAAGAAAAAATGGACGACAAGTAATAGAATATTGCTTATTTTCTGTATATTTAAGTATATTTCTTCTGAGAAAACTTGAATCAGGGGTATGTTTGCACCACTTGTAAAATTATTAGCAACGCATGACTCGCGCAACACCAAACGGGTAAATCAACGAGATAGAACAAGAAAAATCTAGAGATTGGCGATGTGCTCGCCATTTTTGAAGCTTTTTGAAAGGACAATGGCCTTGTTTTCGGTAAGCAGCATTAGAACGTTCGCTAAATGATGAATTCGATCAAGGTGCATTTAAAAGAGATGTAATATATAATCATGTCGAGTTTGGATAGATTAATTTAAAGAACATTGTTTGCTTGTTATTTGTACAAATTAGTTTTTTGATTATTCTTAGTGATACTTGATTAAAATAAAATATTTTGAGTCGTACAGTTTTGATGTGCTGACGAAAATGTGCTTAACAATAAATTATCGCTACCAAACCTGGGTCTCGGAAAATTCTATTAGAAAATATTTTAACAAATTGTCAACAAATGGTTTTGATACATTTTAATGTAATACAGTATAATACCAGATCTTTACCCGTTGCTCCCGAATGCCAATAATAAATTTGGACTAAAATTAGTTGAAATTCACTAACTATACAAATTGACTTACTATTATTAATTATTTAAATATTAATGTCATTATACATTAGATAAGCAAAATTAAAGTAAATTATCGTCTCTTCTACTTCCAATAATGTTTTTTCACTTGTATTCGTGCAAATTAAGTGCCCAACAAGAGGAGAGCAATTTAATGTCGCAACCTACAAACACAACGCCAAAAAACCCTAAATCGTAAGCTTTTAAGCAATAACCCGTAGAAAATATTACTTTGGTTTTCCGTAAAAAACATGGCTGCCAGTATGCAAATTACTTCAAACAGAAGCACTGAATTTGCACGCAATTCGTCTCTACATAACTCAAACTCCTAGGTAAAACTTGACGCCGAATCTCTGAGGAGCAGGGCCTGCTTTAAAAGTTTTCCTTGGAAGTGTTTCGGGGGGCCTTGACCTTGGCCTCCCGCCCATAAATCCGTGTCCGGCGAGGGGGGGGGTAAACGGGAAGAGACCGATGGCCCAGGAGCGTGGCTCTGCTCTGGCGATGAGAGGAATTGGGAGTTTCACACATTCCCAGAGGTTGGTAGAAAGACTGACACGGGCGGAGAGAGAGGATGGGGAGGGAAGAAATAAATAGAAAAAAAGGAAAGAAACATAAATTAACCCTTTCGGCCGCAAGCGTTTAAAAATACTTGTCCGACATGTCAGAAGGCATCTGTAAGATGACCTGGCGTCGACGGCTCTCAGCTCAGAGTTTTCAGGAAGATGGTTCGCCCGCCAGGTCGGAGGTCCATTCCCTGATCCAGTCAGAGGCCATCTAAGAGATGACAGCTGCTTTTCGTTTATGTTTCTAGATAAGATCTCCGTTCATCAGTGAGAAAGCGTCGAGAATAGAAAATTGTTGGTCTGTCGGAACACATACGAGCGCCGTCTGATCAAAAATGGTTTTCCACACTCATTCTTGTTCTCTTAGAGAGTGTTTCTTGTTTGTCACTACAGTGTGGTCCTACTATTAGGATCTGCAACTAAGTCAAAATCGATAATGTGAAAGACGTAGATATACAGGAAATGTAAAATGATTTCTGTAACCATTATTCTTTGAATTAAAATTAAAAATATTATTTTCTTGCATTGCAATAGGTTGTTTATTTGCGAAATTATACAATCAAATACTTTAACTACTGAAGTAGGGCAATCTGGAACGTAATTTTCAAAATTAAGGAAAAACTGTTGTAATTTTTTATATTTATTATTCGAATATTTAGTTCATTGTGAAGTTATAGCGAACATAATAATGAACGAGTTCAATGCTGTTTCCAATACAATGCCAGTTGAATGAAATGCAACGCGTCCGCTCGTAAGACCGCGAAACAATGGCCGAGCTGACGGAAGTGCGACGCGCGCAAACCCTCCGAGTCAACGCGCCATTTTATTATGTCATCTCAGAGATGCCCTTCGACCTGCAGGACAACACGCTTCCTGCAGGCACACGAGCGGGGAAATCAAATCAAGAGGTCATCTCAGACATGCCGTACGAGGGCAAAGGGTTAATTAAATGATTGATTGTTGCGTAGGCTCCCGCCGCCAGAGTTTTCTTATCGCGGCTATCTGACGCAAGCCAGGTCCCTATCGTGGCGGTCGACGTTTCGGCCAACATATTGTGAGCTTCCTCTAACCGTTCTGCTCCTGATTGATTATTTCATATTTCCTGCTATGGTCGTAAGTCCCATAAGTGAAGTGCACCGTTTTATAAATGGAGGCGGCGGTGTTCCTCCCCCGCTGGATTGTGAGATCCGGCGCCGATCTACGCGTCAGCTTGCAGAGATTTCCACATTTAGGTATCTCCCACAGTGAGGCACCGCCCCAGCACGGGCAAGCGCTAAGCTACTGACTGGTCTCCCGGAATATGTGGTAGTGTAGTGTATGAAAGTGTAAGTGTACAAGTAAGTGGATAGGACAAGAAAGAATAGGGAAAGATCGCGCGCGGTCCGGGGCCCGTTTGTTAGGGTACTGCTCCAGCATTCGCCTAGTGTTGAGAAACCACGGAAAACTACTGATCAGAACAGCCGGCCACTAGAATTATCCTCCAGTCAGTAGTTAAATTAGTCCTAGCTATCTACCTAGTGTCGAAAATCCTAGTACTCTCAGGACTCGAACCCTAAGACCGCTCGGTCAGTTGATCAGTTTATGGCCTGAGGCACCCCACCGGGTGCTGGGAGAGAGAGAGAGAGAGAGAGAGAGAGAGAGAGAGAGAGAGAGAGAGAGAGAGAGAGAGAGAGAGAGAGAGAGAGAGAGAGAGAGAGAGAGAGAGACAGACAGAGACAGAGAGACAGACAGAGAGACAGACAGACAGAGAAAGAGACAGACAGAGACAGAAAAACACATCCGTTGGCGGGGAAACAAAGATGAAAGACTGGGGGACAGAAAGGAAAAAGGGAAAAGGGGATGAGGAGACCGAGGCTGGAAAAGACATGTAGAAGGACGCTCAGACAATGAAAATGGACGTACGGAAAAGAGAAACAGGGAGAGGACTGAGTGGCAGACTGAGAGAGAAGGGAGAGCGAGAGAGAAATAAGGGTAAGGATACGGAAAGTGCGAGATGTGGAGAAGTGGAGAGACGGAGGACAAGGCAAACCAATTAAGATATGAAACCGGTCCTCGTTTGCAACTTGATCACAAGTAGGAAATTCGAAATATTTTGTATTTGTTAAGGGAACAGTCGACACAAACATTTTAGTTGCCATTTGAATTGAGGAATTCCGTTAATTTAATTATTTGAATATTTGTGTGAAAGTCTTGTGTTAATTTTCTTACGTTTTACCGGGAGAGGTGGCTCAGGGCATCAACTGATGTCACTGCAGTGCTTTGACCTTCAAGTCCCGCCGGCCTTTTCGACACTAGCTACGTAGATAGATCATATTCAGTCAGTGTCTGGAGGAGAATTCTTGGGGCCGACTGCCCCATTCGGCAGTTTTCCGTGGTTTCTCCGATCATCACCAGGCGAATGCCGGATCACAACCCATCAATGCCGGGCCACAGATTGCGCGCGATCTTTCCTCCCTCTTCCTTGTCCAATTCTCATCCTTACTTACACACACTCACACACATACATGCACTACACTACCACACATGTCGGATGTTAGAGCTTGTCCCGGCTTGTCCCCCTGGAGGGCGATGCAAGGAGAGGAAAATCCTCCCACAGGCCAACGTGTTCATCTCACCATCCACCCTCCGGAGGAGGAATTCCGCCACCTCCCGGGATAAAGCAACACACTCAAGTCAAGCACTAATAGAGCTTGTCAACTCTTTCCAAAATGTGACAAAATGAACTGATATTATTACTCATCGGTTTTGTACGTCATTAACAAGGGTATTTCTCGTGATTCAATGAGTTTTTTATTTGACTAGCTAGTTTATTGTAAATCCTATAAAATTAGAATTACTTGTATATAAGGAACATATTAATTAAACATTAATTCTAATTATGTGGGGGAATACATTTTATATGTAGACTATTAAAAAAAGGACAAATAATATACCTTCAGAAAATTTGCAACTGTTAGGCATTATCCGGTAGAAAGATGTATCTCAGAAAATATGATTTTGCGATAATTATAATTCTCTGTACCCAGTAAATCTGAAGAAATGACGACAATGTTCACATATATTCACGTAGTCGTATTCTAGTGTTTCCAACAAGTTTGATGGTTAATAATTGGGCACAATTCTTTGGTGGGCGTCTTGAATTACGAAGCTAATAGCTGAGGATAACAAACCAAATATTTCGTCAGATTCTTGGCTTGCTATGATAAATCGTCGTTATGAATGAATTACAATTTATTGCGCGTAGCAAATGTGAAACCTTACGTGGATCAAATGTTTAATTAAGCGACTTTTCGTACTTTATGGAACTTACAACGCAAGTTTTGTCATTCGTTAATTTGTCCTTTTTCTCCCGTCAGCAAAGTTTGTCCGTGCATTTTTTCTACGCCAGGCATGGAATTAAAGCTTGAAATGTTGACTTTGTTGGTTGTTGTTTTCCACAAAACTTTGCTCATAATTTATAACTTTCGGTTAAAAAATGACTAATATTTTTAGAAATTGTGCTTGTAATGAAATGTGATTTTATTACGTTATTTTTTCAAAGTTATCGTTGTTATAAAAAGGGAAAACGTAAAATATAATTGTAAAAATATAATAATCTTAAATGGCTGGAGAAAGTAAAGTGATTGGAGAATTACTCTATTAGTCTACGCATTGCATTGTGGGTAATATCAGGGAGATAAACCATACGTTTTAAGAAACGTTACTCTAGAAATAATGGATATCTCAAGTAGAACTTGTGTTTGTCTACATTTTAGGGATGTTTGATAAACCTCGTGTTATATCTTCATAAACAAACCCGACAGCAAAAGCTAATACCATTTTTCTATATAAGAATAGAAAGTACCTCAAAGAACGATTAGTATCTTTGAAACTCAAAAATGTGGTGTTTACGTAATCGTCATATTAGGGAAATTGTGTAGCCGAACTACCTAGAAAAAGTTGGTGCTCTATTTTCACCTTATATACGCAGATACCCACAATACCCCCAGATATAAAGGTACGAAGATACCAATATAAAGTTTGTAATCTAACTACAACCCTTCACAAAGCGGATATCACCAAATCGTATTTGCAGCTCACTTTGTAAGGATAATTATTTGCAATTGATTGATCGATTTCCCTCTTGAAATCGAGAGCTCGACCACTCCTGGTGCATTCAATTGTCAACAGTGGGTGCTTCCGCACATAGACACTCGACAAATACCCAAGTTTATGGAGGTGATTTATCTCCGCCTATCCAAGCCCTGGTCAATGGAGGATTTCCTCTGAATGTAATCACGGACTTCCAGCCTTTGCCGAAGCTTATGGCAGTTCGGCTTACAGCGTGCCAACGCTCATTTCAGAGACGAGGAAGGCTGCTTACACTTTATGTTAACCCTTTTTCTACGAAGGATACCACGGGAGTACTTTGCACAGGGGTATCTTTAAGGCTACAGGTGTAAACCCACTATTAATCATAGGGTGTTCACAATTTCTTCAAAGGGGAACTTGAAACAATATAACCCCGATTGTGTATGATAATAAATAAAGATGTCACATAATAAATGTAATAAACTTCTATGGCTCTTGGAGGGGTAAAAAATGATTACTTTTTGTCAGTGAACCTGTAGGAAATTTAATATAACGGAGATACTCGTGTGACAATGCCTCCTGACTTTTAGACAAATCTTTATGCATAAATGTTCTGTCACGTATGCATCGCGTTCTGCCGTAGGCAAACGAAACCTGACGAACACCCGTGTGTAGGCGTTGCCAAAAAATAGAGGAAAATGACACAAGTATAAATGCAAGTTGGTTGGCGCCGGATCTCACCATTCACCAGGCAAGAAATCACTGCGTAGTCCCGCGATAAAACATTCACTACACCAACGAAAATAATGACCAAAGCAGTTGACGTGCCCAAAAACATCAATCAATCAAAGCGTGCTAATAAAACTAGGACTGGGAGAGATGGTTTAGAGCATCAACTGATGTCACTGCAGCGATCCTCTGATCGGTCCGAGGTTCGAGTTCTGACGGCGGCAGGATTTTCGACACTAGCTGTTCAGCTAGGTCGAATTCAGTCGCTGTCTGGAAGAGAATTCTAAAGGCCGGCTTCTCTGATCAGTTGTTATTCGTGGTTTCTCCGATTAACACCAGGCGAATGCCGGACCAAATCCCTAACGAACGGGTCACGAACAGCGCGCGATCTTTCCTTTCTCTTCCTTGTACTAACCTCACGCCTTACACATGCACTACGCAACCACACATGTCGAGAGACCCGTCCGGAGCTTAGAGCTTGACCCGGCTGGGAAGGAGCCCCAATGGTGGGAGATACCTGATTGAGGGGGAAACCCCGCTAGCCAACGGTTGATCGACGCCGGATCTCGCCAACCAGCGCGGGAAGATCACCGCTCCCTCTCTCAAAAATAGCGTTCACTACACTTACGGGACTAATGACCACGGTAGTTGACGTTTCCGTAATCCCAACCAAGCAGTAAAAGTATGTAAATAACGAACGGTTTTGATTGATTGATTTTTTCGTGTTTCCGGGCGCGTTAACTGCTCTGGTCATTAGTCCTGTTAGTGTAGTGCATGTTTTTTCTCGGGAGATAGCGGTGATCTTCCCCCGCTGGATGGCAAGATCCGGCGCCGACCTTCCGTCGGCTAGTGGAGATTCCCCCTAACCAGGACTCTCCCACCAGCGGGGCACCGCCCCAGCCGCGACAAGCTCTAAGCTCCCGACCGGTATGTGGTAGTGTAGTGCATGTTAGTGTAAGTGTGTGTGTACGGGGAGAGGATAGAACAAGGAATGGGAAGGACAGATCGCGCGCGGTCCGTGGCCCGTTTGTTAGGGTACTGCTCCGGCATTCGCCTGGTGTTGATCGGAGAAACCACGGAAAACTACCGATCAGAGCAGCCGTCCGCTAGAATTCTCCTCCAGACAGCGACTGAATTCGACCTAGCTGAAAAGCCAGAGTCGAAAATCCTGCCGCCGTGGGGAGTGTAACCTAGGACCTCCCGGTCAGAGGCGCTGCAGTGACATCAGTTGATGTACTGAGCTACCGCTCCCGGTACGAACGATTGTAGTACCTGATAGATTGCAGTAGGTCGTCTGTAGCTAACCATTTCATTACGTAACTCGTCCACCCCCAGAGGGCGTCAAAGCGTCGTGCTCGATTACGCGAGAGTGAAAACTCCGTGGTTTGGGCGCGAGCGCTGCTCGGGGGCGGAAGGCGCCGTGGGCAGTCTTTGGAGTTTGCCGAGCGCTTGCCTCCGTAGCGACCGCCCGCGTCCCAACGGCCGAGCGTCTCCTGGGGCAACAGGGGAGGGGAAGGCAGAGCCTCTGGGGACGGCCGCCGCGCTGCGCCCTCATCGCCGCCGCGCTTTTGCTCCAAGAGCTCTTTCACAGCCTGCGAGACGCTCGGCCATTCAATCGATCTCAATTGGAAGAAGGCAAGAAAACAGTTGCGAAATAAAAATCTGAGTGCTAAAAATACAATTTAAAGATAATGTAGACATGTGTAGAACGTTCCAGAATAAATGTTACAACCTTCTAGGGCATGTAGAGAATTGAAGATGACGTTTTGTCTATAAATATGTGGTGGGCATATAATTATATGTTGCGTACTTACACATGCGATATTTGTCCGTGACTGGTAGGCATCTCATTTTGCAGGAACACGAAATCACTTTGAGACACGTGTATTTATCAAAGGAATATACGGTTGAAATTATTCAGAGGAAATTACGAAATCACCTGATAAGAGCAACGGACGTTTAGAACACTTATGTAGATATTGGTACGATTCGCTCTAGTTATTGCGTTGATTGGTTGATCGTTTCATATTCCCGAGCGCGTCAACTGATATACTCATTAGATCCGTAAGGGGAGTGCATGTTTTTAACGCGAGTGGTGACTGTTTTCATCATCTGGATGGTGTGATCCGGCTCCAACCTACACGGCAACTTGTGGGGGGTTTCCCCAACTAGGTATCTCCCACCAGCTGGCCACCGCCCCAACTGGGACAAGCTCTAAACTACCGACTGGTCTCCCGACATGTGTGGAAGCGTAGCGCATGTTAATGCGTATAAATAAGGAATGAGGATTGGACAAGGAAGATCGCGCACAGTGTCCGAGAAATGTGCGATAGGGTAGTGAAAGTATGTGTGGGTGAGTAGGGGCGAGGATAGGACGAGGAATGGGAAGGCAAGATCGCGTGCGGTTCGTGGCCCGTTTCGACTAGCGTCGAAAATCCTGCCACTGTCGCGAACCGTAGGTCCTCCCAGTCAGAGACACTGCAGAGACACCAGTTGATGTTCTGAGCCACCTCAGCCGTATATAGTGCGTCACATAACTTCGTAGGTAACGAAAATCCTGCTGAAAATGGGATACGAACCTAGCATCTACCGGTCAACGAGGCTACACTTGCGTATTCACAGGAACATACGATATTGCAACCAGAATTAATTAGAACCCGTTTTAGCGTATTCCGTTTTATCAGGTAATTTAAGTCCATTTACAATGCTTTTATGAATGGTTACATTTTATACCAAGGCGAAAAGAGTTTACATTTATTAATTGTGAATGGTGGATAATGTTCCTACGGGTATAGGGCAGGATAGAGCTTCAAACGGAGTAAAATGGCTCCAAACTCTTGTATCAATGAATTACGTAGATAAATAAATTATTAGGCATAATTTAATTATGAATATTAAACTCTTGCTTTAATCCACCGTTTTATTCGGAAAGCAATACGCACATTGGTACTTCACTGTGGCCTGTATAATCATTACACAAGATTTACTATTTCATATTACACTAAATGTATTTCGCTGATGATATTTTCTAGTGGTGTTTTATTCATAATACAATGTTCATTATGGAGTTCACGAAATTTCAGTAATATAATATAAAACACTAATAAATAATTAGAATAAGAGAATTTTATGTACTAAGTAATATGAATCAAGGTACAGAAACCCGAGTACTTGTAAAGCGTCAGAAATGACATTATTTATTATCGTTGAATTGCATTAGAGCTACTTAACTTCATATTTTTAATGATTATCAGCACAGTTAAGTTATCTCTAATTTTATCTTTTCGAGACATTTTTAGATAACCTTTGTAACAGTTAAGCACGGCTTAACACTTTTCATTAAATCCCGACACGCAAACTTTTAAGAATAACCTGTACTTATTTCGTTTTATGGGATGATGCAACACAGTAATCCAGCACTATCCATTTAGAAAGACACATGATGTAATCTGTTTCGTAATTGAAGAATTTGACGCATTATATTACTCAGAATATTCCATTCAGTTATAATTCACACAATATAATGGAAATTGTTTTAACATTTGTTTCTTGATTTAATTATCATCGTGCTTTCCACAGACATTTAAAAATGTCGTGGTATTGAACACAATAATGCAAACTTCTAGCATCACAGTTCAGTTGAACAGATCCTAACTAATTTGTTAACAAATTATTGAATGCAAAGGGGCTCCATCTATTCGTTGGACCTCGTATTTTCCCTTATGCACAAACGTTTAGGCAGAGGCAAGAAAGAAAAACAATGGTTATTTTGTTAGGAGGTGCATTGTGGTTTGGGGAAGACCCAACCATGCCACGGATCTCAATGTGACGTCCATGTCCGGGGTGAGATTTGGACTCGCAGTCCCTGCTTGCTAGTAGCTATCTTGATAATCACTCTGCTACGAGGCCAGACGTATGGGATTTCAGCATTAAACCATTAATAAAACGAATAGCTCACAAACAAGATATGGTCTAACAAACACTACCAAACAAGTCAGCATCATCCAATTCACAGGTGCCAGAAAAACCCACACAATCAAAATAAAGAACAGGTATGTTCCCCGAACCGGTTTAGTGCCTACAGGCTGATATTTGTTAATTCAGAAGCAAACACCGCGGTACCTATTCGTACCACCCCGCAATGTGGCTTGTGAGCTCACATCGGGCATACGGCTAGACACGCGTAGATAGAGCAGCCAACACTCTCGGCACTAATTTAGAGGCTACACCATGGCAATCTGTTGGAGAGATACAAAGAGAAACGTGTTTTGCATGTTTTATTTTTTTCTCACCATTTGTTGCGTGTATCAGGCTGGAAAAATTGAAGAGACGGGGAAACATAGTTGAATTTGAAAGTTATTTTATCAGAGGATTTTGCGGCCATTTTCATACAGAAAAAATAAATAATTTTTTAAAATTAATTTTCAAAGGGTAACATTGGAGAACTGTCTCATTTTTTTCTTCTAAAGTGTGTCTTATAACGTTCTATAACATTATTTTTATCAGATTTTTAAACAATATGGACTATAGTGAAAAAATTAAAATCAATTTTTTCAGTGTTCTGACGATGTTCTTTATTGTTAATTTTATTCTTTACATTCGAAAATAACTTTTACATACTACTAACATGCTAGTAATCAAACAATAATATATATATCCGTTTTATATACTGTAATTAAAAATGATTAGGAAAATAGCATGTTCATTATTCTTTAAATAAAAGATCGATGTTTTCATCGTCATCGAAAACCCTTTAGCGATGCATCGAAGCATCGATGTTGGTAACATTCACCTTCAACGTTCCCTGCCCCGTCGAAAATCCTGTAGTGATACATCGAAGCATTGATGTATCGATGTGGTGGTAAAATTGTTCCGTTCCATCACCGTTCCCTGCCCCGTCGAAAACCCTTCAGCGATGTACGGAAGCATCGATGTATCGATGTATTGGTGAAATTCGCCATCCCAGTTCCCTGCTCCGTCGAAAACTCTTCTGCGATGTTTGGGAGCATCTATGTATCGATGTGTAAGTAAAATTCGCCATCCCGGTTACCTGCCCCGTCGAAAATCCTTTATCGATGTATGGAAGCATCTATGTATCGATGCGTTGGTAAAATTCGCCATCGCCGTTGCCTGCCCCGTCAAAAACTGTTTAGCGATGTACGGAAGCATCGAATTATCGCTGTTTTGGCGAAATTCGCCATCTCTGTTCCCTGCCCCGACGAAAACTCTTCAGCGATGTTTGGAAGCATCGATGTATCGATGTGTTGGTAAAATTCACCATCGTCGTTCCCTGCCCCGTCGAAAACCCCTTAGCAATGCATCGAAGCATCGATGTATCGATGTGTTGGTAAAATTCGCCATCGCCGTTGCCTGCCCCGTCAAAAACTGTTTAGCGATGTACGGAAGCATCGAATTATCGCTGTTTTGGCGAAATTCGCCATCTCTGTTCCCTGCCCCGACCAAAACTCTTCAGCGATGTTTGGAAGCATCGATGTATCGATGTGTTGGTAAAATTCACCATCGTCGTTCCCTGCCCCGTCGAAAACCCCTTAGCAATGCATCGAAGCATCGATGTATCGATGTGTTGGTAAAATTCGCCATCGCCGTTGCCTGCCCCGTCAAAAACTGTTTAGCGATGTACGGAAGCATCGAATTATCGCTGTTTTGGCGAAATTCGCCATCTCTGTTCCCTGCCCCGACGAAAACTCTTCAGCGATGTTTGGAAGCATCGATGTACCGATGGTTAGGTAAAATTCGCCATCGCCGTTCCCTGCCCCGTCTAAAACTCTTCAGAGATGTTTGGAAGCTTCGATGTACCGATGGTTAGGTATAATTCGCCATGGCGTTGCCTGCGCCGTGGCGCGGGTGGCGCGGGCGCCGGTGCGCGTGCGTAGCGGCGCTTTGGAGGGTTATCCGCGCCGCTGCCCCGCGCGCTATTTTTAGCCCTTCGCCCGCTGCTGGCTGAAGGGCTTACTGCGTCGCGCCCGCTTAGCCCCAGCCGGCTGGAATTTTTAATTGGATGCACGATAAATATACCGGCACTGCTAGAGGATATCTGGATCTTTGGCTATTAAACATAAAAGTGTGTTGTTTTTTTCTTGTATTCCAGCTATATTGTATTGTTTCTTTATTCCAATTTTACATTATTAGATAATCAATTTAATGATTTAAAAACTCTCTTAAAATTCGCATTTTCACAGAAAAAAAAACACTTATAAGAATCGCAGCGGGTAATACACCCTAGCACTTATAAATGAAACAGCCGAAGTAAAAATTCGCAGAATATGACACCCGAGGCTTCACAAGAAAGTTGTTTTGCAAAACTCTAAATAATCTTAAAAAGTGTAATGCTGTAATTGAAAAATTATTATACGAAAAATTACCGTTTAAAACTGACAAATGAACACTTTGCGAGTTGCTGTAACGTCGCTCGTTGTGAGGAGATGAACTCACCAATAAAATGCAATTATGAACTAATTCCGCGACTACACTATCTGAAACTATCTTTTACAATGAAAGTGATCACGCATTAAACTGACTGAAACTTGATAATTGCTTGGCTAAGCTGAGAGATCAAGTGTCTGGTTCGTATATGGCGGGAGAGAACCACAATCCTATGTAAAAGGTCCAGCAGAGTGTGTTAGGTAGTGTTACTATGAAGTAGTTGATCCAGACATTTTTTTGCAAGGAATCGAATTGAAGATGTAGACAATTAAAACGTGAGTTAATTAAATGGCTCCGCGATCTAAAATTGGATCGGTCGTGAAACTTTTATTTGCAAGTGCAGTGAATTCGAAAATGCTAAAATATAATTTATACGACTTTGACATACAGATGATTTTACCTTACTGTTTACATCTTTGACGTGCGTAAAGAAAGCATGAGAATAAAGGACGAAGCATTAATTACGGACGAAGAACGGGAGAGAGAAATAGAAAAAAAGGTGAGCAAGTCAAAACACAATGTGAGAGAGGAGAATAATTAAGGCTTATAAGAAGAAGGAAGGGGTAGGTAGGAAAAAAATTGGTAGCTTGGTGTATAACCAGGTATCTGGTTATCGGTAATCGGAGCACCGCCCCAGCCAGGCCGAGCTCTAAGAACCCAACCGGTCTGCCCGCATGTGTGGTAGTGTAGTGTACGTAAGTGTAATTGTAATTAAGAGGGGAGGATTAGAGGTGTAAGAACTCGAGAAATCGGGCGTTTGTTAGGGTACTGCACCGGCATTCGCCTCGTGTTGATGGGAGAAACCACGAAAACCGACTTTACAGCGCCGCCGGGCGCTAAAATTCTCTTCCGGTCAGTGACTGAACTGGACCTAGCTATCCAACTACTCCTGCCTCAGTCGGGATGTGAATCGAGGACCTCCCGGGCAGAGGTACAGCAATGACATCAACCAGAGTGGGCTGAGCCTCCTAAGCCGATGCGCAGAATCCAAGGAGAGGCTGTAAGGAGCCGTTGAAGATGACCCAGAGAGGCGAGACTGGATGGGCAACTAGAAAGAGGGGGCGCAGGAATTATAAGTCCACGGCAGAACGCCGGTGCCCACGTAGTTAGGGGCGTGGCAGGGTCTGAGCAGAGCCCATGGGGCGGGTGATCCGCAAGAGATATGGGCACGTAGGAGTCTCGCGTGCCCGCAGAGACAGGTGTCCCGTTGCAGGGACGTGGCTGGCAGGCAGGGTCTTAGCAGGGCCCGTGGGGCGGGTGAGCAGCCAGAGAGAAGGGCACACATGAATCACGCGTGCCCGAGCTGTCCGGTGCCCCGTCGCAGTGGCGTGAACTATAGGGTCCTAGCAGAGCCCGTGGGGCGGGTAATCCGCTAGAGATAAGGGCACGTAGGAGTCACGCGTGCCCGCAGAGACAGGTGTCCTGTTGCAGGGACGTGGCAGGCAGGCAGGGTCTGTGCAGGGCCCGTGGGGCGAGTGAGCAGCCAGAGAGAAGGGCACACAGGAATCACGCGTGCCCGCGCGGCCCGGTGCCCTGTCGCAGGGACGTAGCCTACAGTGTCTGAGCAGAGCCCATGGGGCGGGTAAACCGCTAGAGATAAAGGGCACGTAGGAGTCACGCGTGTCCGCACAATGCGGTGCCCCATTTCAGGGTCGTGGCAGGCAGACAGGCAGGGTCTGAGCTGAGCCCGTGGGGCGGTTGAGCAGCCAGAGAGAAGGACACACAGGAATCACGCGTGCCCGCGCGGCCCGGTGCCCCGTCGCAGGGGCGTGGCCTACAGGGTCTGAGCAGAGCCCATGGGGCGGGTAAACCGCTAGAGATAAAGGGCAGGTAGGAGTCACGCGTGCCCGCGCGGCCCGGTGCCCCGTCGCAGGGGCGTGGCCTACAGGGTCTGAGCAGAGCCTGCGGGTGGGCGCGAAGCCGTGGGGTGACGGATGAGCGCTGTGGGTTGCGGGACCTGTGATGTGGCGCGCGGCCGGCCGGGCTGCACAAACACTGCGGGGATTCCCCCGTTTATCTAGCGACAACCGACGCGCGCCCAAACCCCAACTCGCCCTTGCCGCTCCGCCAATCCAAACACGCTACCCGCCAAGGTCATGGAGGCAGGGAGGGTTTCAGGGGACGTACACTCTTCTGTGGACTAGTTCCGTGAGCGGAGTACGTTTTGTAGCTGAGAGATTGTGCACTACTGACGTCCCCTTGGAGCATGAGATCCGCCAACGACCTACACATCGACATGTAGGTTTTCCTACCTCAAGGCATCTCACTGAAGAGTCAGACGTTATTTCGGACTAAGCTCCCGAAGGACCGCTCAACTTTTGTGGAACGTCAGTGGTCGGTAGTTTGAATGGTCTTGCTGCGGCATACGCCTCGTGCTGCTCGTTTGTGCCTTTCTGAAAATTCGCAAATTAAACTCAGTTTTACACAAAACGTTCTGATTTTTGAGAAAATTTATCAGGAATAATTTATAGCCCTGATTCTTGTAATTACGAAAATAAATAAAAATGTCCGTAAAAATATTGAATGCTTGTTAGTTACTTAAAAACATTTGGATAATTTCTGAAAAATAAAAAACTTTTTAATATTTTCAAAATTGCTCAATATCTACCTATACGTTTTAAAAAATGTACGTGACATTAATTAAAAAACTAAATGTGGGGAACAGATTTTATATAAAAAAAACTAGAGGTGGTAGAACAATACATACTTTCTCTCGTTATTTCCAAATGTTGCAATTTTTGAAAATTGTAAAATTGTATTACAAATCTGAAAATTGGAAACAAATTTTTTAAAAATTTTGGAGAAGGTTTGGAACGTTTTTATAAATTGCATTAACTTCAAGCAGAAATTACGTGAAAATTACATGTTTTTGAAAAAAAAAAAAATGTAGATGAGCATATCGGAAATTTTGAAAATGTTGACTCTTCGTATAAAGTACTCACCAAAACAAAGTATTCGTTTCAAACTAGGTTTTTAGTTCGTTCAGATAGAGAATATCAATTTTGGAGAAATTTCCCTAAACGGTTTATGCGCTAACGCTGACCACGAATAGACTGGCAGACATTTTACCGTTAGCTAATTTTGCTGTTTCAAGGACAAAGAAAACGTAAATTTCGACTACCCGAAGTGTTAGAGGAAGTAATCTACTGCATATATTAACAATATCTATATTTATCCACTTCTCCATTATCAGGGACAAATGTCCCAGCTCTGTGAAAACCGCAATATAGTAGCAAGTAAGTACGCAACCCGCAATGCATAACTGCGTCGTGTAGCCTTGAAGGGGCGAGTGGAGCATGGAGGAGGCGGGGCATGACGGGGTGGTGTGAGGCGGAGCGGAGTAAGGTTGGGGTTGACCGAGGCGGAGTGCGGCGGCATAATCACATTAATTTCTTTTTTCTACTCGCATTGTACAATTCTGTCATTTGATGGTTGCAACCCGTTGCGTAATGATACTTACGATACAGATTTCATTATGAAACAGGTTCTTGCCCAATCACAGAGAAATGTACAAACCAAGTATTGACACTTCATTAATCATTGAGAATCGATCTAGGAAATGTTTTGTTCGATGGTGTATATTAAAATTGAATTTAATATTATATTATATTTATCAGGGTTAATTTATTTTATTATCAGTAATTTTTACGTGGAATATTATTTAAAATAAATTGGCTCGTAATTTTACTTTGATTATATTTGACTATCGCAGTGGTAGTGGTAGAGGGAACATTTGACTGACGTTAAGATCAGAACGCCAGTTCTTGTGTGTTATATGTTGCTGCCGTGTATTTGTCCTTAAATACTGGATAATTCTTTAGTTTCAAATGTATAGTGAATCGAAGGATGAGTTGGCGCCACCAGAAATAAGAGAAAAAGCGAAAATGGTGACCTCGGAATTATTACAGCAACTCTTTTACTCTCACGCAGGCGGGGTGGTCAACCAAAGCCACATGGGGCAGGTAGGGTAGCTGTCCGCTAGGTGGTCTTGGCTGAATCCTGCATGTCAACTGCCACGAAATGGTTCAATGTAAAAGTATAACTTATAAAAGTTATCATAAGTCGTAGAAAAAGTACCGTCTGAAACTCGATGTAATGGGTATTAATACATCATTTCATAATGTACTATTTCCTGTCGAATATAAGATTGTGATTAATAAATACTCGGGCAATTCACACTACATTAGCTTCTTTTAAAATGCGTAACTAGGATCTCTCAATACAATAAAGATAATGTTTATGTGTGATTTTCAACATTTTCAAAGGGGGAAAACAAAATTAGAAATATCAATTGTCACATACATCGTATGAAAGAGTTTATTTCTCAAATTAGTACATGAACTCACCAAAACATATGTGTTCGCGTACGAAATGAAACCTTTGGTCGTAAAGGTTAACAAATTTTATTTACACCACCGCGTACAAGTACATATTCATCTATTTCCGCAGTTGTATCACAACTGTGAAAAGCCACACATCGTCAGTGTTGGAAGGCATCAAATACCCACAGCCTCTCCGTGATGCTATCATCACAATTTGCAATGTATCAAGGTTGTGACGCCTCTAACTAGTGATACTACGTAATTTTACAGATTTACTCATTTCAGCTTGTTTCTTAATCCCTTGAGTGTGGGCTAGCATTATTGTGTTGCCCATGCTTCACTCTAGCTGCCTATTGGCTCCTGAATATTTTTTTCACAATTTGTCAGTATTTGTTGCAATTAAAATAGGATCTATAATATATTTATAAGTGTATTTTACTTTATTCTTTTAAGAAATTTAAATAAAAAATTTGGACACATATTTGAGAAAATTTTGAAAGAATCCCAGGGGCTTGATGTAATGTACTTCAGAATTCAAAGAATTCAAAGAAGAAACTTGATTCAATCATTATATAGCTAAACAAAACCGAATATGTTTCGTGTAACTGACTAGTTTTTGTATTTTATTTAATATTACAGGGAGATACATTTTTAATTGAAATAAAATGACTGAATAGATAAAAATGTTTTAATCAAAACTATTTATCTGCACATTTCATGTGAAGTCTCTATTTGCGATATGTACTCTGAAAAACAATCTAGAAATTTTATGCCAATGAATTTAATTTTTTCTTATCTTCTATTTTACGACACTTTTGTGAAATAGAACGATTTTATGCTACCAAATGTTATTAACATGTGTTATTTTTTGCGAAAAGTTCCACCTTTCTCAGAAGTTTCCTCCCTTTCGGTGTTTGTGCTCATCGTATTCCGTGGCGTAGGGACTGGCGAGAGGAGTTTAACCACGCCCCCCTGTGGTGAAGGGCGAGGTTGAAGCAACAGGATCACTGCCCGGATAAACGAACAGCAGCTGGCGCTTCGTGCGTGGATACAGAGCAAAGCACCGAGCGAGGGACGGGTGTTATGACTACGTTCGCTGCACTAATTAATAGCCTCTCTCTCTCTCTCTCTTCTCTCTCCCACTCTCTCTCTCTCCTCTCTCCCGCTCTCTCTGTCTCTGTCTGCCTCTCTCTCTCCCCCTGCCTCTCCCTGTCTCTTTCTGTTTCTCTCTGTGGCTCTTTCTGTCTCTCTTTGCCTCTCCCTGTATCTGTCTACCTCTCTTTCGTGTTGCCGTTATATTTTTCTTTCTTCTCTCTTTCTCCTTCTCCAGCCTCTTCTCTCATGTACTTCTCTATTGTTTCTTGCTCTTTCTCTTGCCTTCTACCTCTCGTTTGTTCATTGCTTTTTCTTACATTTTCGAGCTTCTATTTTACGACACTATCTTTTTTGATTTCTATCTTTCCTCTCTCGTCTTTTTTAATTTCTTGTCTTATCAAGCGGCGACAATTGGTGGGTTTTCAACGGACAAATTCTTATAGTCGGGCCCTGGTTAAGAGAAAGTGGATAAAACTTGTTTCTATAAGTTTTAAATTACTTCATCAAACACATTGTATATTCGGAATAATTGTTCCGCGGGACCTAGCTACAGAAAAGTGAATTCACTGCAAGAAGTCTGTCTGTCTGTCTCCCTCTTAAGTCTATTGTCAGCACTCGCGCCTAGACTTTCATACTATTTTCTCCCAACTTGATATTTCACAATTAATCAGAACAAAAATCAAGAGGCACTGCGAATTTGAAACGGACACTTTGATTTTGGGGGAATTTAATATGAAACCTCAATTACATTTTCAAAATTTCCTCAAGAATTGTTCTAAGTTTTTTGATTGAACTTTGTCCTTGGATATTGTAATGAACGCTTATGAGAATGGCGTGTGTCTAATTTTCGTTCTCCATTGTCTAATTTGCTGAAAATGCAAGTTTTATAGTAATTTTGCGTGACATGTAGGCAATTTTTAAACAACTATTCTCTCAAACAGACTCTCAATTTTTTCTTTAAATTTTTTCCTCGTATGGACGATGGACTCCTCGGATGGTGGTTTCCTGATGATTCGTGACTGTAGACGGTGGTTTCCTCGTATGGACGGTGAAAAATTCTTGATAGTTCCATTTGTTTTCCACCCTCTGTATTTTCGGGAATTACAAAATATTAACTTACAAATATAACTTTATTAAATTAAAAAAGTACAATATTGGTGCCAGAGATTTTCCTTAAATAAAATCTCTGTTTAAAAAAATAGATTTTTAAAAGAGGTCTTTAAAACTACTATTTTTTGCGTAATTTTAGCTTGAAGCTAAAGCAATTTATAAAAAATTGAGAAATTGCTTCAATTTGTCCCCCCTTTTTTCACCTGTAGAGCACAGCTTCAAAAGTAGAACAGGCACCATTGTCGTTGAACCCTGAAATTTCGAAAATTGCAAACGTTAGAAACAATGCGAGAAAGTATGTGGTGCTGTTGATTTGCTAGTTTTCTTCATCTTTTTTTGCTGTGTCTCGTTCTCTGTAAATCATTCTCACTATCTTTTCTACTCTATGGTTCTTACTCTAGCTCTCTTCCTCTCGGCCTTTTCCACTTTGTTTTGTTGTTCTCGCTCTCTCACGCTCCATTCCTTTTTTCTCTCACACGCTCGATGTCCGTTTCGCTCCTTTGCTCTATCTCACTTCATTTATTCATTAAGTAAATCTGGGATTCTCCCTCGCTGTACCTCTTGAACTCCAAATCTCTCTCGCACGCTTTCATTGTTTCGCTTTGTCTCTCACTCTTTCTCGACTTTTATCTAACTCTCTCTCTCTCTCTCTCTCTCTCTCTCTCTCTCTCTCTCTCTCTAAGTTTACATTGACGCTGAGGAGAGGCTCTGGTCTGAAATCCACGTGTGTGGAACATCGGCGGATTTCTTAGAGGCCGTGGCGACTGGTCCGTATGCAGATGGGAAGAGCCAATCTGCCAATCTGCTTGAGGTTGAGAATAGGGTGTGAAAGAATTTCATGAAGATCGTAGCCCGTCGCTGAAGGTACTTCAGTCAAATCTTTCATCTATTTAACATAGGAGGCTTTAAAGACAAAAATAACTTCGTTGTTAATGCACGATCATGTGATTTTTTGGATGTTTCTATGCCTTACCTCGCACCCAAATGCTGTTACACATGTTTATGTACAAATCCACAACTTAGAACTCTTATATGTTGGATTTAGACATATTTGAATATACATGCAGTTTCAATGGCAATGCAGTATTTTTTGAGGCATTAATGGGCAAAAGTATGCGAGGATAGGGGGTCAACCCACCCTTAAGACTGAGAATGGGGACAGGATGAGAAACAAAAGATTACGCGCATTACGGACCCTTAAGCGGCGTATTGATCCAGCATTCACCGGATTTTTACCAGAAGATGCCCTGAAAAAGCCCTGAAAGTTTTGCTTTTGACTAAAAATTCAAATACATTCGTAATACTGTGTTCTTCGGTCTATTCTCGTGTTTCGAGAATCGACATATTTCTCATACTCATTGCGTCACTGCTTATGGGACAACTAATGTCAAGCAGCAGACTTCAAGGAAAAGACCGCCCTCTGTTAAATATTTTCTCTTCAACTGCTGCGTTATGGAATAGAAACTATTTTTATATTCTTGGTATGAAGAAAACTTTTTGTATTTTATAAATACGCTACATTGTTATGGCAGTATTGTTAAGACTGGTTTCGTTAAAAGGTCTTTTCGTTTAGTTAACTAAATATGCTCTTTAATTCCATGAAAAATCGATGATTATCTCCATGTTAATAGCATGCGGGCAATTAAAATTCAAACGTGCAAATAAAACGACACACCTACCAATCAGAATTCAAAAACGAAGCCAAATTGTGTAATTAAGAAAATATAACTAAGGTATTTGCTGTCAGACATGAAACATTAACAAGAATCATCATCACCTATTACATACCTACAACTACATATACACAACGAAAGAATAAAACTAAATTGGTGAAGTAAACGTTAAACTAGCTGACTTATAGAACAACACAAAATATTTAAAGTGAATATATTAAATATTTTACACGTAAAACATTTCGTCTTAGGATTACGAATGTCAAAAATGTGAACGTCAGTTTTACATTTTCAGTAGGAGTCATTAGTCAGGAGAATTCTATCGGCCGGCTGCTCTGATCGGTAGTTTTCCGTGATTTCTCCGATCAACACCAGGCGAATACCGAAGCAGTACCTACCCAACGGGCCACGGACTGCGCGCGATATTTCCTTCATCTTCCTTGTCCTATCCTCTCCCCTTACACACACTAACACTAACATGCACTACACTATCACATATTCCGAGAGATCGGATTGGGAGCTTAGAGCTTGTCCCGGCTGGGGCGGTGCCCCGCTGGTGGGAGAGTCCTGGGTAGGGGGAAACCCCACTAGCCGACGGTAGGTCGGCGCTGGATCTCGCCATCCAGCGGGGGAGATCACCTCCATCTCCCTATGAAAAACATACACTACATTTACGGGACCAATGACCTCAGTAGCTGACGTGCCCGGAATCAATATCAATTAATCAATCAACGAATTTAACATTTAACTACACTAATGGCAAAGTGATGTAGGATAGAGCACGTAGTATTGTCAGCTCCTGCCGTGGGAATGACGTTGACACCTTTTTCCTCCGCGCATTGCAGATGAGCAGTCCGTGCCTCTACAGTCAGCCCCTGCCGTGAGAATTGTCTACTATATTCAGGCCCTGCCGTGAGAATAGTCTACTACTTCAGCCCCTGCCTTGGGAATGCAGTTGGTACCTCTTTCCGCGCGCGTTGCAGCTGAGCAGCCCGTGTCTCTATAGTCAGCCCCTGCCGTGAGAATTGTCTACTATATTCAGGCCCTGCCGTGAGAATAGTCTACTATTGTCATCACCTGCCGTGGGAATGCAGTTGGCACCTCTTTCCCGCGCGTTGCAGCTGAGCAGCCCGTGTCTCTATAGTCAGCCCCTGCCGTGAGAATTGTCTACTATATTCAGCCCCTGCCGTGAGAATAGTCTACTATTGTCATCCCCTGCCGTGGGAATGCAGTTGGCACCTCTTTCCCCGCGCGTTGCAGCTGAGCAGCCCGTGCCTCTATAGTCAGCCCCTGCCGTGAGAATTGTCTACTATATTCAGGCCCTGCCGTGAGAATAGTCTACTATTGTCATCCCCTGCCGTGGGAATGCAGTTGGTACCTCTTTCCCCGCGCGTTGCAGCTGAGCAGCCCGTGCCTCTATAGTCAGCCCCTGCCGTGAGAATTGTCTACTATATTCAGCCCCTGCCGTGAGAATTGTCTACTATAGTCAGCCCCTGCCGTGGGAATGCAGTTGGTACCTCTTTCCCCGCGCGTTGCAGCTGAGCAGCCCGTGCCTCTATAGTCAGCCCCTGCCGTGAGAATTGTCTACTATATTCAGGCCCTGCCGTGAGAATAGTCTACTATTGTCATCCCCTGCCGTGGGAATGCAGTTGGCACCTCTTTCCCCGCGCGTTGCAGCTGAGCAGCCCGTGCCTCTATAGTCAGCCCCTGCCGTGAGAATTGTCTACTATATTCAGGCCCTGCCGTGAGAATAGTCTACTATTGTCATCCCCTGCCGTGGGAATGCAGTTGGCACCTCTTTCCCCGCGCGTTGCAGCTGAGCAGCCCGTGCCTCTATAGTCAGCCCCTGCCGTGAGAATTGTCTACTATATTCAGCCCCTGCCGTGAGAATTGTCTACTATAGTCAGCCCCTGCCGTGGGAATGCAGTTGGTACCTCTTTCCCCGCGCGTTGCAGCTGAGCAGCCCGTGCCTCTATAGTCAGCCCCTGCCGTGAGAATTGTCTACTATATTCAGGCCCTGCCGTGAGAATAGTCTACTATTGTCATCCCCTGCCGTGGGAATGCAGTTGGCACCTCTTTCCCCGCGCGTTGCAGCTGAGCAGCCCGTGCCTCTATAGTCAGCCCCTGCCGTGAGAATTGTCTACTATATTCAGGCCCTGCCGTGAGAATAGTCTACTATTGTCATCCCCTGCCGTGGGAATGCAGTTGGCACCTCTTTCCCGCGCGTTGCAGCTGAGCAGCCCGTGTCTCTATAGTCAGCCCCTGCCGTGAGAATTGTCTACTATATTCAGCCCCTGCCGTGAGAATAGTCTACTATTGTCATCCCCTGCCGTGGGAATGCAGTTGGCACCTCTTTCCCCGCGCGTTGCAGCTGAGCAGCCCGTGCCTCTATAGTCAGCCCCTGCCGTGAGAATTGTCTACTATATTCAGCCCCTGCCGTGAGAATTGTCTACTATAGTCAGCCCCTGCCGTGGGAATGCAGTTGGTACCTCTTTCCCCGCGCGTTGCAGCTGAGCAGCCCGTGCCTCTATAGTCAGCCCCTGCCGTGAGAATTGTCTACTATATTCAGCCCCTGCCGTGAGAATTGTCTACTATAGTCAGCCCCTGCCGTGGGAATGCAGTTGGCACCTCTTTCCCCGCGCGTTGTAGCTGAGCAGCCCGTGCCTCTATAGTCAGACCCTGCCGTAAGAATAGTCTACTATTGTCATCCCCTGCCTTGGGAATGCAGTTGGCACCTCTTTCCCCGCGCGTTGTAGCTGAGCAGCCCGTGTGTGTGTGCGTCTCCGCCCGCCCTTTGAGCGCTGCTCTCAGAGGGCGGAATCGGATGCGGCGACAGGAGCTCCGGCGAGCGGCAAAACGCGCATCTGGCGGTGACAAACACACGCCGCACGAGGACGTGCGTGTGTGGGTGATGAGGGGGTGTGTTTGAAGCTCACTTTTCGTTCGCAACGCGAGCGCCTAAGCTTTGAGGCTGGCGAATGGGTGGTTGGATCATTAGTTGACACAGTTGCGTATCCGTGCAGTCATTTGTCCGATTCGTACTTCGGCGTGTTCGAGTCCCGGCGTGGAGGATTTTCGACCCTAGCTGCATATCTGGCTCGAATACAATCGTTGTCCGGAACATCATGTCGATGAATGGGAGCACACGTATTATGTGTCCAGATTTGAGGAAACCAAGCTTAAAATTTTGGAAAAGGAGTAATTACTTTTGGAGTGATAATATTCGCATTTTGGGAAAATGTATGATTCTTGTATGCTAGATGGTCTACAATATTTGTATGCTAGATGGTTATGAAGGAGGTGTGTCCAAAGATGATATTAGAAGTATACACGAGGCGTCTCCAAAATGACCATCAGTGAACGTTTAGACTTTTGAATTGGATATTTTCCAGGTACATGATGTGATTTTAGATCAATGGAATGCTACATCCTATTAGATATAAATTATCTTATCCGCTTTATTATTACTTTCAAATAAAAGTATACATTAACACGCCAACAGATTCATTGAGATTCAGAATTTAAAAGAAGTAAAGCTTATTGCACCTGGCATGGCGCATCAATAAAAGTTGTTCGGAAATTTTTTAATGATCCTACAATTGTTTACATATAATTATATAAGTTATCTTGATACCCTTTCACACATCTGTCGTCATCCAAGTTCAGAGTTGGTAATGATCCCCGACAAATCCACCAGATTGTCACTATCTGAGAATAAATAGATCTACGATCAAAAAGATCTCCGCATTGAAATAGGTGACCTTTGGTGGTTGTGTAAAGAAAAGGAACTTAAAGAAATCGCAAATATTTGAATAGAAAACTTCGGTTCAGTGCTGTCAGCTGCTAGAATTATCCTCGGGTGCACGGTCCGTGGCTCGTTTGTTAGGGTACTGCTCCTGCATTCGCATGTTGTTGAACGAAGAAAACACGGAAAACTACCGATCAGAGCAGCCGGCCGATAGAATTCTCCTTCAGACAGCGACTGAATTTGACCTAGCTGACAAGCTAGTGTCGAAAATCCTGTCACCACAGTCGGAACTGGAAACATAGGATTGATTGATTGGTGATTCCGGGCGCGTCAACTACTTCACATTGGTTCCGTATGTGTAGTGCACGTTTTTTCATCGGGAGATGGCGGTGATCGTCCCCCGCTGGATGGCGGGATCCGGCGCCAACCTACCATCGGCTAGCGTGGTTTTTGCCAACCAGGTATCTCCCACCAGCGGGGCACCGCCCCAGCCGGGACAAGCGCTAAGTCCTCAACCAGTCTCCCGGAATGTGTGGTAGTGTTGCGCATGTAAGTGTAAATGTGTGTGTAAGGGGTGAGAATAGGACAACAGGAAGGAAAGATCGCCCGCGAATCGTGGCCCGTTTGGTAGGGTACCGTTCCAGCATTCGCCTGGTGTTGATCAGAGAAACCACGGAAAACTACCGATCAGAGCAGCCGACCGCTAGAATTTTCCTCCAGACAGCGACTGAATTCGACCTAGCTGGAATGCTAGTATCGAAAATCCTGCCACGGTCGGGACTGAAACCTAGGACCTCCCGGTCAGAGGCAGTCTAGTGACATCAGTTGATGCCAAGAGCCACCTCCGCCGGTGTGAATGGCTGGCGCGCGCACGTGGAGTGGCTAGGGGCGGGGGCGGAAGTAGAAGTGGGGTGAGGGGGGAATGGAGGGTGAGGGGGGCACCGGAAGCGGAAACGCCACCGAAGGGCAGGGCAGGGCGTGGTTGCATCCTGCTGTGAAGAGCCCCACGCCCTACGCCTGGAGCAGTCACTTTGCAAGCGCACTCGGCGCGAATGGCGGCAGCAAAATCAACTAAAGGGAATGCACCCCATAAACTAACTCCCCCTCCTCTTGGTGTTACAATTCATACTTTTGCAATTTTCAGAATTTTAAAGATATTCCTGAAAATCGGAACTAAACCATATTAATTAATCGTCTTTCTTCTATTCGAAGAAAAGAAATTTGTCCGAAATATTGTTGTATTAACATTTTGTTTGAGAAAAGATGTCGTCAGGTATCAATATTTAAAAAGTATCTACCTCGCCAGCGATTATTATTATTATTATTATTATTATTATTATTATTATTATTATTATTATTATTATTATCATCATCATTATTATTATTAATGTAGGCATTTTCAAGAAACGTTTGCGAATATCACAGAGGTTTCATGTAAATTATCACCTACAATTTAAATATCTTGATGATCTTGATACAACTAGAGCTTACTTCTGACATATTTTCCCAGCGTCATCTCCATAACTTCCTATCTGACATCGATACACTTCTATTCATCCACTCGTTCGTACGTACTATATGTATCCTGATTTTCTGGTACAAATATGTATTTACCTCCTCACCTAAACCAATCTCTATCATTTTACAATAATACTTATAAAACTTCATCGTGAAGATTCTGGAACATCACAGTTCAAAACAAAAACTGTAAACACTGATTTCACGACTGAAAATTGAAGACCCCATTTTTCCTTCATAGTATCAGGAGGAAATTTAAAAAAAATGCACGTGAAAAACAAACATATAATGTGTGTCAATAAAATGGAAGTACCTCTTGTGATATTAAAATAATTTTATCTTAACCGATCACCATCGTATGCTGTTTACTTACATAATTCAAATATAACATATGGCTCCCTAATATAACTAATAATTGTCTTCTTCTCTATATAAAATATTTTACAAACGTAACGGGTGTAATTGTCGTTCTACCGGAGTACAAAACTATTAATCCTCGAGGCTGACAGTTAGAAAATTGGTCAAAATGTTGAAAGGTGATTGGATAACATACATAAATATATAACACATGGAAAAACTATCAGTAAATGCTTTCATTAGTTATACACTCGCGGTCGTGAACAATTTACTAATTTACAATTAATGGTTACCTTAAATCACTAGTAAGATAATTTATTTATAAAACAGTTTAGATATGCGCGAATAATATAAAGACCCAGTCAATTGTTTACACAATTATTGTATGTGTGTGAGATAATTAACATATTCAATTGTAATTTCGCTGAAAAGTAGACTAGAATACTTTCTTAGATATAATTTAGGCTACTTTTTTCAAATATTTATATTTTGCGAATAAAAACGAAAGTAACGATGATTGTCCACTTCAATGATTTGAATGATTTTTAGTTATTTAGATCATAACCAGCACAACCTTATGATCTTATAGCTGCGAATATAGCATATTAATGGGCAATGATAATTTAATCCTCGTTTCTGGATGTTCGCCTGGAATACTCAACGCGCAATACATTTCATGTTTACAGTTGCCCCTAGCAACGAGGATAGCAGGGAACATGACAGGGGGAGGGGTGTGGGCGTGGCGGAATGGGGTGTGGCGTGATGGGGCGGGGAGCGGTGGAGAGGGGGTAAATATAGATTAAATTCATTCCTTTGGCTGACTAATTTATAACGGTGATAAATAAATGCCGGGGCAACACGGGGTGTAGGAGTTGAACATCCGATATATTTATCTCAAGTTCAATCAATAATTAGAAATCGTTTAAAGAAAAGAAAGCCTTTGTGTGGGAGTTTTTGGGAAAGGGAAGTAAAGTGGGGCAACATGACTAATATTCGCGGGACATAAATAACCTCGATAATAAAAGTTCCATCTCAGCTAAATTCTTAAAAGAACGAGAATACTTTAATCCGAAAGTTATAATCAAGGAGCAGATAGGGACGAGTTAGTTTCAGAAAAACAATTGAACGAAAAATCGGTCCGAGTTAAAAACTAGCTGCGTTTCGTTCCTGATGTGTGGGAAGTAAAATTTTATAAAGATATTAGAAAATACCCGATGTTTCTTGGGCTTTCTTCATATCCAATCCTTCTAAAGGGGAAAAAGATACATTTTGGATAGAGAACGGTCTTTAAGGTTATTTTTAATATAATTGGTTCTAAATTTAATAAATATTATGATTTTCTTACATTTTACTTTGCATTACTATTAGATTAAACGTTTTTCTTATGCACTGCTACTGGCCTCTAGTAAATCTATTAAGTTCTGCTGCACTGCTTGTGTGTTTTGATGGAATATACAAGGAAAAAATCCGCTTGTATCGCAAGGCGAAAAATAATATTTGTGGTGCAACTACCAACATAATATTTAAATTATTTATTTTCCGCATTTCAGTTTAATTAATATTTACCAAATTTTGCAAGGACAGTACGAAAATTCGGAAGAAAAGCGTGTAGATTTTTTTATATCTTCATGCCCTGTCAGAAATTTCTGCATTACTTTTAATGTAAAGTACATGAAAGTAATTTTCATATACGTAAATTAAATGTAATGTCCGTGTACATTAAATTTAATGTATGTGTCCAATTAAATTTAATGTAGACACGTAAGTGAACTGCCGTATATTAAATCTACATTAATTTTAATTTAAGCATTAAATTTAATGTACAGGTACATTAATCTGACTTTAATATTCAAGGTACATTGAAATTCATGTTCAGCCGTATATTAAACCTACATTAAATTTAATGCAATTTCTGACAGTGAACTCTTCCTGTTTGTAGTATCCATGTAGGCTACATGTTAAATTCACTTTTATTAAGATAGATTCCTTTCGTTAGGCTGACTCGCCTCACATGTAATGCTTCGTCCCCTGGATGTGGCTGTTCCAACCCAAACCGAGAGCGGTGACTCAGTGCATCAACTATGTCACAGCAGTGCATCTGACCGGGAGGTCCTAGGTTCTAGTCCCGACTGTTAAGTAGTTTGCTGTGGTTTCTCCGATCAACACGCGATCTTCCCTTCCTCTTGCTTCTCCTATCCTTCCCATTAGTTACATACACTTACACTTACATGTTCTACACTACCACAAATAACGGGGCACCAGCTGAAAGATTAGAGCTTGTTCCGGCTGTGGTTGTGGAGATACCTGGTTGGGGAAATTCCGCAAACTAACGTGTTGTTCGGCGCCTAATCTCACCATCCAACGGCAAAACATCATTGGCAACTCGTGATAAAATCACGAACTACACATAATAATAGTAATATTTGTACATAATACCCACAAAATAGTTGTACATGAGACCGTAATAGTTGACGTACCCCAAAACACAAAATAATCAATTAGTTAACAACAATTATCAGTTGTATAAAACAAAGAAAAAGATTTCACGCATCTATTCTAATAACTCATGACAATTATATCAACATATCTCACATTAATTATATCAACATCAATCTCACATATCATTAACTAAATCAACATCATTTTGAAGGATGAATAATTTAATTTAAACTAAAATTATTGTTTAATGGAATAATTAAATATAAACTAAAACTATTGTTTAATGTAATAATTAAGTATAAACTAAAATTATAATATATTGGATATTTTTCAGAGCGGCTTTTTACCATATTAATATCGTAACATCTTATTATAATTCTTGTTACGTTTACAAACTCAGCCTAACATCCTTGTTTGATAATTCTGCAATATCGCATGCAAGATATCTTACGATACTTATTTCACAAATAACTGTTCTACATTTTTGAAGGTATAAGGTAAGTTACTTCTTTACCTCCTGCCAAACGTAAACAGGGTAGATTTTCATTAAATCCAATTCCGCTAGTTTCCAATGCGACGAAAATCCTCCCTGCAAACGAGGCGCCGCCGTCGCTTGTTTGCCTTGCAAGTGCATGCTCCGTTGGCATCTGGAACATCCGCGGAATTCCGGCTTCTAATTACTAGAGCAATAATGACCGCAATTAGAGACCGCCTTTCCATTTAGACCGCGCCTTGTTAATCAGGGAATTAGATGCGCCTGTACTTCAAAGGGTGGAACATTCATTCTTTTTTGTTTCTTCCTAAAACGGTTATCTTTCCCGTGTTCCTCTGGTTCGCCTACCACCAGCTGTTACTCTCATTATTAACTGCACTGCCATAGGCGACCTACATTTGGGTTTTAGTAATTGGATTCGTTTGTATAATTTGCGTAAAGGAAATATATAAATTCAAGACTAATTGTATCACTTATCGGATGTCTATCACTGAACATACTGTGATGTCAAAATTTAAAACAATACATCATCAAAATTTGAAACAATATATTTGCGCATAAAACAATTGAATGTAGCTGAATCAAACTTTCTTATTCATTGAAGTTATTTAACTTACCCTATCTGTACCCTGCGATTACGTATCACAAAAGAAAATACTGTAGAAACGTTTAAAGCGATAAGTAATACATATGCACCTTTCAGAACATTGAAACATCCCAAAATTTTGTTTCAACTAGGTTTACAAATTATACAAGAAAACAATAATTGTTTGTGAACACGTCTCTGAAATTTTAGTTGGAATGCATGTCCCCTTAGATCTGTACACGAACGTTCTAGTGAAGGAAACCTGATACCCATCTTAACAAAAACGTAATGCATTCCTATACAGTATTTGAATAACTCTTTGAGTGTGCCGATATATGTGTGAATGTGCATATGTGCGATTTACATCACTCTCGGCTAGACCAGTTCCCGTGCACCAATCGAAACATATGAGGTGTCATTCGACGTGGCATGGTTTCCTCATGGAGAACTGATAATTTGTTTTCGGATCCGGTCAGACTTTTCAAAGAAATTTCAAAAACGTATTTAAGCGTGTTTTGGCGATGCAATCTCAGTGAGTAAGCCAGGAATTAAGCCAACGCCACCTACATTGATTTATGTAGGTGGCGTTGATTAAACTCCAATACCTAAAGGCATTTTTTGCTCAATACGCCATAACTTTCTTTTAAGACGTTGGCAACGCTGTTGTTGACACCTTTAAGTGAAAAAATGAAGTTAATTTGAACAAAAGAGTGAAGTGCGTTTTGAGTTATGAGTTATCCATAAGGCCTATTACCATACTTTTAAAAATAAATTTGCAAAAACCTACGAACAGTATTGCATTGGAACTTACGATATTCGAAGAATTTACCGGGAGCGGTAGCTCAGTGCATCAACTGATGTCACTGCAGCGCCTTTGACCGGGAGGTCCTAGCTTCGAGTCCTGACGGCGGCAGAATTTTCGACACTAGCTTTTCAGCTAGGTCGAATTCAATCGCTGTCATGAGGAGAATTCTAGCGGTCGGCTGCTCTGATCGGTAGTTTTCCGTGGTTTCTCCGATCAACACCAGGCGAATGCCGGAGCAGTACCCTACCAAACGGCTACGAACCGCGCGCGATCTGTCCTTCTTCCTTGTCCTACCCTCTCTCCTTACACAAACACACTTACACTAACATGCACTACACTACCACATATTCCGGGAGACCGGTCGGGAGCTTAGAGCTTGTCTCGGCTGGGGCGGTGCCTCGCTGGTGGGAGAGTCCTGGTGAGGGGGAAACCTCAGTAGCCGACGGTAGGTCAGCGCCGGATCTCGCCATCCAGCGTGGGAAGATCACCGCCATCACCCGAGAAAAAACATGCACCACACTAACGGGACTAATGACCAAAGCAGTTGACGTGCCCAGAAACACGAAAAAATCATTCAATCAATCAATTGAATAATTTCAAGTGAATACGGAAAAAACAAAACTATGAGTTATATTAGAAAATAAATGAATGTTCAACTTCTCACTTTCACGTTCGTAAGTGTACAAATACCGATTTTCAAACAAGTGTGACCCTAAACTTATTTTTATTAAACTTTACTAACACTTTATTCGCATAAACAAACAAAATAGTCGGCTTTTAATGTTTTATTAGATTCACATATGAAACAATTATTAGAGCAATTACGGGAATGGAAGTAAAAACAAATTAAACTGAATTTGTGAAGTTTTAATCTCTTCAGAAACTTGAGGAGAAAAACATGGAAGTGTTAAGCAAATCCGGGGAAGAATCAAATGTACTTGTAGAAGATTTTGCGATAGAATTTTCGGAACTAATTGAGAATGATATTATATTAGGATTAGAGAATAAACTAGAAGAACAGCTTACAGGTGATCTTTGTGCATATAAGCAAAACTCGTAAAAGTTGTAGCTGTACTAAACTCTATTCGCGTCATCAATGCCTTCCAAGTACTCTTTACTGCGATTAATATTTTCAAGTTGCAATATTACCAGTTCATATTCCGTATGGAAGTAACATACAAGGCCATTTGAAGAATGGGAATTTTGGGGAGTTTTTGAGGGGGAGTATACCTTTATCAGCCACTACGATTCATTGTTAGGTCCAATGTCAGATACTGTTAGAACATATTTGAACTGCACATGAATGAAATGAAGAATGACAGAAATTATTAACACATGAAAGTACTTTATAATATTATAATATGTTATAATATGTTGACGAAGATGACCTCTTTTATTTCTTCTCATAAGAACGTCAACAACACCACGTCAGAATTCCCAAAATATATTCGCTTTGCCAAATGTAAGATCATGGTGCATGGATATTCTTATAACGTGGTTGCTTTTGAAAACGAAGTAATGAACAAATGACTGTAGTTAAGCGTTCAATCTAACTACTTTAAGATTTTATTAAAATTGACTGTTTATGCAATAAAATAAGTAAAAATTATAAGAAACGCTAACACATCTGGAGCCCACCACCTTTTATTCAAAGTAAAAAAACCACGGAATTTGATTTAGTAGAAATGCCAAATGTCTTTTTAAACGAAAACCCGTAGTGTTTTATCTAAGGTCTGAATAAAATTAGAATGTTGTTGACATTTGGGGGTCACGTGATGATACCAGGGCCATAACCTGGAACAGCAAATCAGAAGCCTCGAGATTTGCACATTGTTTTCAGTTAAAATTAGGGAACAAATGAATCCAATGCCTCGAATTTTGTGGTTGACCAGCTGAGCGAACTCTAATGACGACAGTGAGGTTCTAATGGTCTAAAGTGCGAAGCGTGTGGTGATTTTCTGAGTAGTGGTGTGGTCAGTTTTGTTGTTTTTGTTACAATTGTTTTCTTGTTGTTGTTTATTATTGCTGTTTTATTACGTTGTTTGTTATCACTGATTTTTTTATCGTTATTTGTTATTACCTATTGATATCGTTTCGTTAGGTTTGTGTCTTCTGACATGTCAGAAAAAGTGGCAAACGCGGCTGATAATTATTTACAAAGTTCGTTACTTTGTTACATAAGAGTGTAATCCGGTTATAGTGAACTCGGATATAGTGAATCCTCGGTAATAGTGGACTTAAGTCACTGGTTTCGAATCACATTACAAATGAGCATAAGAAGATTCGGTTACAGTGAAACTGAATCTCGGCTATAGTGAACGTAGGAAATACAATGTTCTGGAAATTAATTCCCCTGTGGAGAAAAAATATCATCCCACTACCAAAAAATTCCAACACTAGGAAGCTAGAAAAATGTCATTATCTAAAATGTCCTTGAGGTGACGAATTCGGTGGTATAACGGTCAGCGTACCGGACTGTTGTACCCGAGTTTGCGGGTTCAACCCCGATCGAAGCCGTGGATTTTTAAGGGGGAAAAAATCCTTCGTACGCCTTCCTTCGGAGGGAAAGTAAAGCCGGCTGCCCCACGTAGTAGATTTACTGCATGTAAAAGATCCTCAAGCCTAAAAGAAGCGTCTGAGCAAAATTGAGATCGGCCTGTTTCGTCACCTAAGATAATACCACCTTTCTTCGTGCCGTCGATTTCTGAGGGTGAAATAAATCCTTTGTACGCCTTCCTTCGGAGGGGAAGTAAAGCCGGCTGTCCCACGTAGTAGATTTACTGCATGTAAAAGATCCTCAAGCCTAAAAGAAGCCTCTGAGCAAAATTGAGATTCGCCTATTTCGTCGCCCAAGATAATACCACCTTTCTCCGCTAGGTGGTGAAAGGAGCGTAGCGAAATTTGCGTGGTTAGACGGAAGAGCGGGCCCTCTCTCCAAGTAAAATAAGGCACTAACTAACTAAGGTAGCGGACCCGGAATAGTTCAACTTACTGATGACCTTATGCCACTCATCTTCATTGGGGAAACAGAGGCTGTGTCCCGCCTGGGCTACAAGTGGTGGCGGCGACTCGCGATTGCTTGCTTCAGTTTCAAGCTTAGTGTTACTTGATATTCCACCAGACAAAGCGCGCTGAGTTCTGCGTAGGCGACAGGAAGCACGCAACTGTTGCAGCAGGGTGATATCCGCCGTGACGCGCGGAAAAGAGATGTTTCATTAACCATTTGCCCCAACCCGCTACCGAATCCATCGTATGTTAAAAAAGTCTTCGGAGAGTGGGATGCTATTCCAACAGTGGAAGAGGCATTGAAATGAGTCATGCCTGTATTACGATACTTCGACACAGAGGATAATGCTGAATCAAGTATGAAGAGAACACGAACTCTGGAGAAATTACTAATGAAGAATGTACCAAGTAAACAATTCAAAATAATTAATATTTCAAGGACAAATAAATATACTAAAATTTTCAGATCCTGCTGTTCATGAATTGTGCTGTATCTCAATATTAATGAAATAAATTATTGTAGAGAAATTCCATTTAATGTTGACATCATTGGTTATAATGAACCAAAAATGTTAGTCCTCAGAAATTTACTACAACTGAACTCGACTGTAGTTTGGAAGTAATTGACGAAGTATCAGAAAAAGTAATTTTCGTATTTATTATCTTTCTTTCACTTGTCACGAGTTTCTCAAGATCCCTTTCTTCTGTTTGCATAGTTAGTGTTGAGAGCACGCGACAGATAGCACAACATGCTACAACACCGCCCATGCAGACACAACTTCCAACTACTCTAATTTTATTTGTACTTTACGAAAATGTGCAACATCATACGCATGCCTTACGTGGTACTGTAACCCAAAGCCTCCAGTGCTATGTAATTGGCAGACGCCTCGCATTCCTCGAAGCCTCGTGTAATCCCTTCCATTGAATTCGCCTGACCAATGAGCGCGCTTTCTGGGAAGGACTCTTGAAGGATCATGGGGTTAGCGAGCGAGGTCCAACTTGATTTATTTGCTCAAAAAACAGTAAAAACTGTATCTGACGTATGGGGAGAAGAACATCTGCGCACGTTTTATTGAGTACCAGAATCCCATCCCAACATTTTAACGATAAAGTTGAAAGTTAAAATAATAATGATGATAATAATAATAATAATAATAATAATAATAATAATAATAATAATAATAATGAATTAAAGATGCGCGACATTATCAACATTTGAAAAATTAGACATTTTCGTTCCCGAGTAATAGAAAAAATATTTGTAACGTTAAACGAACTACAGATGTGATTTTTTCTGCATTGCTAACAATACAGTAACTCACCCTCAGCTCTACTCCTACCACTTCAAGCAAAATGTGAGCTGAATGAAACGTGCGCATAGTGAAACTACATTTATATCCAGAAGCAAAACAGGGGATCATCCCAGCATTTACTCAATGGATCAGGGAAACTGGACAAAAATCTTATCGAGATGGGGGTCATTGACCCGACAGCTGAAGTAGATTACTAGTTACAGACATGTTGAGACTTTTTTTAAATATACAACACAAATGTAAACTAATTCCTTATACTATATCATTGTTTTGTTAAAATAAGCATTAATTTTAATTTTGATAATCAGTATAGTCTCTAATTGTATAGAAACAGTTATGCATCAGAAAAGATAAGTGCAGAGAGCGAGTCTGATGAATAAAGAAAATAATAATGGTTTGATTACTTCGTGTTTCTCGGCGCTTCCACATAACTTACTGCGCACTATTAGGTCATAAGACCCGTAAGTGTAGTGCATGCCTTTTACTAGGAAGGTGGCGGTGATCTTCCCGCGCTGAATGGTGAGGTCAGCCGGCGACCTCCATTTGGGCTAGCGAGGGTATCCCCATCCAGATATCTCCCACCCGTCAGCTTCAAAAAGCTTCTCAGTGGTCTCCTGGCATTTGTGGTAGTGTAGTACATGTAAGTGTAAGTGTGTGTGTAAGGGGGAAGGATAGGACGAGGAAAGGAAAGATCGCACGCGGTTCGTGGCCCGTTTGGTAGGGTACTGCTCCGGCATTCGCCTGATGTTGATCGGAGAAACCACGGAAGACAACCGATCAGTGTAGCCGGCCGCTAGAATTTTCCTTCAGACAGCGACTAAATTCGACCTAGCCGAAAAGCTAGTGCTGAATATCCTGCCGCCGCCAGGACACGAACATATGACCTCCCGGTAAGAGGAACTGCAGGGACATTAACTGATGCCCTGAGCCACCTATGCCGGTAACGATAAAACAACTAAAAGCGCAGCGGAGCAGCGTATAATGACATCAACTACATCGCTGAGAGAGAGGGAAGAGAGAGGGAAATTTATGAATCTGATTGTCATCCCCTCCTAATCATCTTTGCCTGGGATGTAATAAACATTCGTTAATATTCGAGCTGATACGCAATCAAATTCACCCTTTCGTAATTTTAGTATACAACCCCGATACTATGAACTGTAGTCTCATTGGCACCCGCTACAATCTCACATAAATACTGTGCGAAGTAAAATTAATTTGCCTTCCCACGATCTAGGGCCGAAAACCATAAATCCAATTACTAGATTCCGGGAATTCGGCAAAATGACTTTTTTATTATTGGTAGATTTTATAACTTCTAACAATAAGAATCACATAATTGTACTTCTGGAGTAGTTTTACCACCTTTTTATTTCGCTTATTTTAGCTTCGGATGTTTATTTTGGATATTTGGTCTTATTTTTGTTTTTTCTTCCTTTTTCGTCATTATTTCCCTTTTTTCTCCTAGCACCAATCTCGATAATCAAGCTGTAAATGTACCTGCAACTTTGAATAATACTTGGTACGATCGTGTTTTGTCATTATGTGGAAGCTGAGACATCAGGTCCAGGTGGTGTGAAAAATCTAAATTCGAAAGGAAGATAATTTCTAATCAAGAAATCTGTTTTCTTTCATTGATGCCAAATCTTTGTTTGCTTACGAGGATACCCAGGCTAATTTTGAGTTGAGCCTTCAGCCCCTTTTAAAGAGAAATATATCTGTATGTTATTACATACAGATATATTTCTCTTTAAAAGGGGCTGAAGGCTCCTACCCTTTTCAGTGCTGGCAATTACACAAGTGCGAAGAACAAAAACTATAATTTCATTTTCACTAATGCAATGTCAAGATTTAAAAGGCAATCCACAATAGAATTTCCTGGAGACTGTCGCGGATAAAACAAAATATTTAGTCATGCGGAATCAAGAATACTCGTTGAAAGGAAAACCTTGCACGAAAGTGCTGATGAAAATTTTAGAATTAGAATAAAAAGGTTAACTATTTTAATTATTAATTTTTTACACAATTCCTTTTAAATAATGATTTTCCTTTGTTCACATGGCTTTTTGTACTCATACTTTCGCAACAATAAATACCTTTTTACATGCCTATTTTGCTACTAATAAATGCCTTTTTGCCTTCGTATCTTAGATAAAATATATTCTTGTACTTTCCGGCTCTACCATTTTCATGAAGAAACTCTATATTTCTCTTGCGATATTTTAATTCAATCATTACTTGGAATAAAATTTGTCCTTAATAGGATGTGTATTATTTTAATTATACAATTTTACACAATTCCTTTTAAATGGTGATTTTCCTTTGTTCACATGTTCCTTTGTACTCATACTTTCGAGACAATAAATACCTTTATGCATGTTTATTTTGGTAATAATAAATACATTTTTGCCTTCGTATCTTAGGTAAAATAGATTCTTGAACTTTCGGATTCTACCATTTATATGAAGAAAGTCAATATTTCTTTTGCGATATTTGAATTCACTCATTACTTGGAAGTTTATGTGTACTTATCACATTACAGCTCCAATTAGTAGGAAGAAGCTCCTAGCAACATTCCTTGAAATCGTTTGTAATCCCCTTCAAGCGAATACTCCTGAACTACGGTGGGTGCACTCAAGAAAACACTGACAAAAGAACACTGTTATAAGCTTCTTTACGCCACTCGAATGAATTTCCCGAATTTCTGTGGAGGTACGTCCAGCTCGTAATAAGCTTATTAGGTCGCATCCTAGCTTCCTCATTTATCTAATGGCTTCCCCCACCCAACGAGGTAAAATATCTTATGGCATGTTACAGTCTTCTGAACGACCCAAAGATTAATTTTCCATGAACTCCAGATCGTGTACAAACGTCTTTGGTCGGATCGGTAATTTGAATCAGGATTTTTTAATTCTGTATTCGGGTGTAGTAAGTCGGGTGTAGTTTCGAAGCGCATCAACTATTACAACATATGATTATTAGGCCTGTAAGCATAGTGCATTTTTATTACTGGAGGTAATGTGTGTTGGAATTTTTTCACCGCTGGATGGCGAGATTCAATGGATGCCAAACTTTTAAACTTTCAACTGGTCTCTCGGCATGTGTCTAGTGATTGGAAGTGTGAGTGTGTGTGTGTGTGTGTGTGTGTGTGTGTGTGTAAGGGGTGAGGATAGGACAAGGAAGGGGAAGGAAAGATCGCGCGCGGTCCGTGGCCCGTTTGTTAGGGTACTGCTCCGCAATTCGCCTGGTGTTGATCGAAGAAACCACTGAAAACTACCGATCAGAGCAGCCGGCCGCTACAATTCTCCTCCAGACAGCGACTGAATTCGACCAAGCTCTGCAGTCAGTGTCAAAAATCCTGCCATCGCCGGGAGTGGAACCCTACGCCCTGAGGTTGAGGGGCCGTGCAGTGGCATGAGTCGACGCCGGTCAGTCGATACATCCCAATACGCGGGCCTGCCGCCCGCAGCCTTCGTTAGCAGGAAGAAGCGAGTGGGCGGGTTCGCGGAAGCCCTTCGCAATCCGCCGCCACTGAATCCACCTGCCCTCGCATGAAAGCGGGCTCTGATGTCCGCAGGCCGGCGCCAGCCCTTGGGAGGGCGCGTTGGCGTTGGCGCAGGGAGGGCCCTTGACGGCCTAGCCCTGCTCGGTTGCGCTCGCGGGGGCTGCTTCGCGGAAGGGCCTCTAAGCCCCGCGCGCTACGACTCCACTTCGCGTGCCGGCGCCGATGGCTCGGGGCAATAGCCGTCACCGCTGCAGCGTCTCTCACCGCCGGCGTATGGAGTTTCCACACTGGCTACAATCCTTGGTCCAATTCAGCCGCTGCCTGAGGGAGAATTCTACCGGACGTGTGGTTGTGTACCGGTGACGGCATGTGTGGTAGTGTAGTGCATGCTAATGTAAGTTTGTAAGTGGGGATAGTACAAGGAAGAGGAAGAAAAGTTCGCGCGTGGTCCGTTTGTTAGGGTACAGCTCCGGAATTCGCCTATAAACCGACGTGTACATCGGCGCCAGATCTCAGCTTCCACAGGCAGAGGAAGACAACTACCTCCAGGTATACAAATATTCACCATAATAAAGGGAACAATGACCGGTAGTTTTCCGTAGTTACGATCAACACCAGGTGAATGCCGGAGCAGTACCCTAACAAATGGGCTACGGACCGCACGTGATCATCCCTTCCCCTTTCTTGTCCTAACCTCTCCCCTTACGCACACACACTTACCATAACATGCACTGCACTACCACACACGTCGCGAGGACAGTCTTGAGAGTAGAGATTATCCCGGATGAAGCAGAAGCCTAGATGGGGAAATTTTCAGTCGATCGGAGAAACCACGGAAAACTACCGATGAGTGCAGCCGACCGCTAAAATTTTTCTCTAGACAGCGGTTGAACTCGGTCCAGCCGACAAGCTAGTGTCGAAAATCCTGCTTCCGTCGGTACTCAAAACCTAGGACATTCCAGTGAAAGGAACTGGGGTGATATGAGTTGATGCCCTTAGCCACCTCGATCGGTTTTGCAGCACTGTCCGGAGCCAAACCCTGGAAGTTCGGAGGTCATAACGCACCTCGTGCTCGGTCTCCCGCACGATTGATTGATTGTTAGTGATTCCTGGCGCGTCAACTACTATGGTTTTTAGTCCCTGAAGTGTAGGGCGTTTTTTGCTCGGGTGGTGGCGATGGTCTTCCATCGCTGTATGGCGAGATCCGTCAACGATCCACCGTTGGCTAGCGGAGTTTTTCCCAACCAGGTATCTCCCACCAGCCAAGGAGATTTTGGGGGAATCCCGCTAGCTGACGGTAGGTCGGTGCCAAATCTCGACATTCAGTGGAGGAAGATCACCGTAGCCTCCCGAGGAAAATCATGCACAACACGTATGGGACTAATGACCTCACTAGTTGACGGGCCCGGAATCACTAACAACCAACCAACCGACGTGGAGATCGGCTTCAATTCTCCCCATTCAAAGGAAGAGGAACACAAGCAATCTCCAGGCGGTCGAATAAACTCTATACTAACGGGAATAATGACTATACCAGCTGATTCTGGGAAACATTAAGCAATCAACTTGAACGCACCTCCCGGCAGACCAGCCGGGCGTTCTAGGCGCTATTGACACGATGCTCTATTAGGATGGAGATGGACTCCCCGCAAGCCGGCCCGTAGGCCAGCATTAAATCCCACATTCCGTTGCGGGAGGGGCACTGCAACCTCTCTAGGTGTCACACGCACTACACGTAAGGGACAAATGATCATAGCCGTTGAAGCGCCCGGAAAAAAACTTATTGTAACAAAAATATTCTGGAACCGGAAAACTTAATTTTAGCAAGTACGATTTCAACCGAAAAACGTGCTTTTAATAAAAAAGTATTTAAATAAAAAACACGTTCACTTTTTTACTAAAAAACCTTTTATGTAATTTCCAATAATAAATAATAATTTAGTCTTTTAGCAATAAGGAGGCAACACTTCTTCGCACGGTGGTTAAAAGTGGTATTCATGGGAGTTAAAATGAGAAAAGTAATTTTTTATAAGACACTGAAGAGAAAATAATATTGAAAAATATATAAAATACTCTCTAATAACATTGCAATAAATTATAAATTTTAATACAATGAGATTTAACAAAATCTGCAATATCAGAGTATAGTAAAAACGTAGTTCAACAGTTCTTTACGTATCAGAAATATAAAATAATGTTGCAATGCCTTAGCGTGATATGTGAATAGCAAATATTTAAAGGCGGGTGACCTAATTTTTGGAGCCTCGCTGTCGCAGGTCGTCAGCTATTCCGTAAGCAGTGACGAAACTATAGTTATATCTCACACAGGTGGAGACCGCTTAGGTTTTCAATTTATGAGCAAATTAAAAAAAATTAACACAGATTATCAATAACGCAGCATGACGACTGACAGAATACTTTTATAATATTATGGAGGATATTTTAATTTTTATTGAATATAGGGATGAAATTGAATAAAAAAGTATTATTCTTATTCCTATTTTAGCAATTAAATGCGCGTATAAATATTTGAACTTAAAATGGAAACGGCTTTCGATACATCTTGACGGCTTTCGATACATCTAATTCAACTACGTGGAACGTAGTAGGTCTTCAACACGACATAATGAAAAATGACAGCAAATTAGCTTTGATAATTAATTTTAAGATAATAAAACAAGTTAACGTTTTTTTCTGAAAACAGGTTTACAAGAACAAGTGTGGAGCAACTAATAAAAAAACATATTGTTCACAGGTGAAAAAAAATTAAGTTTGATATAAAATCGTGTAATTTTAATACACTCTACACGCTCCTGCTTTCAGATTTCTTCAAAACACATTTTAACACATTACATTAAATGCGTTTTGAAGAAATTTGAAAGAAGTGCGTGTAGAGCATGTTAAAAACTACACAATTCCATATCAAACTAAATTTTCTCCACCCGTGGGCAATAAGCGTTTCAATTAATTGCTCCTCAAGTGATAACATATCTAGGGACTACTACCTTTTATTTAGAAAAATTCCCGGAACAGCCAAGAATTTCTAGGGACTACTACCTTTTATTTAGAAAAAAAATCATAAAATTCGGTTGAGTAGAATGCTCAAATTCCTTTCCGTATAAAAACTCTTAGTGCTTCCAGTTCATAGGAGGCCATGGGCTGCGCGAAGACTCCATTTGCAGCGGCGGCGCAGGGAGTGGGGCGTGGAGCGTGGGGCGTGGGGCGTGGGGCGAGTGGAGTGAGGCGGCGAAGAGCGAAGTCGCAGTTTGTGTTGCCGGGAAGTTGTCGCCCCTGTTCGTGAGGGCTGTTTGCCGAACCCCGCCGCCAGAGAGACAAGCGTCGATAAAATGGAGATCGCGACACTGGGCGGAGTACTAGGAAAACGAGGCGAAAAGCTTTTATGGAAATTACAACTTTATTAGTGTACATACAGGTAATTTACAGAAATCAAAGATGTATCTTAGCTTATATAAGTATATAAATTATTTCATTCACTTTTGATTGATTACTCCATGTTTCCGGGCGCTTCAACTGCTATAATCATCAACATCGTAAATTTAGTACATGTTTTATCACGGTAGGGGGCCCGTAATATTTACTCGCTGAATAGCGAGATTCAGCGCTTACTACATGTTCACTTCACGTGTTTTCCTAATCCAGGTATGTACTACTAGCAGGGCACCGTCTCAGCCGAAACAAACTCTGAGCTCCCGACATGTCGAATTCAGCCGTTTCCTAGAGGAGAGTTGTAACAGCCAACTTCTCTGATCGGTGGTTTATACGATCAACACCAGGCGAATGCCGGAGCACTTCCCCGAAACGGGATACGGCCTAGCGCGATTGATTGATTGATTGATTTTGTCGAGTTTCCGGGCGCTGTAACAACTGCTCTGGTCATTAGTCCCGTTAGTATAGTGCATGTTTCCCCCGGGAGATGTAGTGATCTTCCCCCGCTGAATGGCGAGATCCGGCGCCGACCTACTGTCGGCTAGTGGGGTTTCCCCCTAACTCTCCCACCAGTGGGGCACCACCCCAGCCGGAACAAGCTCTAAGCTCCCGACCGGTCTCCCGGAATATGTGGTAGTGTAGTGCATGTTAGTGTAAGTGTGTGTGTAAGGGGAGAGGATAGGACAAGGAAGAGGAAGGACAGATCGGGCGCGGTCCGTGGCCCGTTTGATAGGTTCTGCTCCGGCATTCGCCTGGTGTTGATCGGAGAAACCACGGAAAACTACCGATCAGAGCAGCCGTCTGCTAGAATTCTCCTCCAGACAGCGACTGAATTCGACCTAGCTGACAAGCTAGTGTCGAAAATCCTGCCGCCGTGGGGAGTGGGAACCTAGGACCTCCCGGTCAGAGGCGCTGCAGTGACATCAGTTGATGCACTGAGCTACCGCTCCCGATTCCTAGCGCGATCTTCCCGTCCTTCTCCTTGTCCTATTCTCTCCCCTTACACACAACATTTATACTACACACACTTACAGTAACATTCACACAACCCTTACCCTTTACACACAATACTTACACACACTTACACTAACATTCTCTACTCTTACACATGTCGGGAGACCAGTCGGGAGCTTAGAGATGGTTCCGGTTGTGGCAGTTCCCCACTGGTGGGAGATAGCTGGTGGGAAAAAATCCGGCAACCCGACTTACGTCGGTGCCGGATCTCACCATCCCGCGGGGAAATATCACTGCAAACCTAACACGATGAAAACATGCACTGTCTTTACGAGACTAATCATCTTAGAAATGGACACGCCCGGAATCACTAATCAATCGATCAAATGACACAAATGCAGTGCAACACACGTTCCCCAGCCTCCGGTCCCCGGTTCTTTCTCTTTCGGTTGCTTCCAGTCCTTTCGGTTGCCACCAACACTCGAAGCCATTCAGTATAAATCATATTTTTAACCGCACGCTAAAAACAACACCAAAAAACAAAAAAAGATCTCTGCAGAATTTCCAGGGAATTGCATCGCTTCACATAATTACATCCCCACGCATGCCAGTGTTAGGACGACAAACGTCGGGGACACGGCAGCCCGGAGGGCGGGCGGTGGGCGTGGAAGGTGAAGGGTGAAGCCGTGCGTGCGTGCGTGCGGTTGCGCGGGTCAGGGCACGGCCGTGCGTGGGCAGCGCACGCACGCGGCACGCAACGGCACGCAGGCGACCGACCGCAGACGGTGCCCCGGGGCAAAAGATACGCTTTCCGGTTGATTGGTTCGTTCTTAGTGATTCCGGGCGCGTCAACAACGGAGGTCATTACTACCGTAAGTGTAGTGCATGTTTTTTCATTGGGAAGTGGCGGTAATCTTCCCCCACTGGATGGTGAGATCCGGCGTCGGCCTACCGTCGACTAGCGGGTTTTCCCTAACCAGGTATCTCCCACCAGCAGGGCGACCTCCCAGCCAGGACAAATTCTAAGCTCCGACCGGTCTCCCAGAATATGTGGTAGTGTAGTGCGTTTTAGTGTAAGTGTGTGTTAGGGGAGAGTGTAGGACAAGGAAGAAGGAAAGATCGCACGCTATCTGGGGCCAGTTTGTTGGGGTACTGCTCCGGCATTCGCCTGGTGTTGATCGGAGAAACCACGGAAAACTACCGATCATAGCAACCGGCCACTAGAATTCTCTTCCAGACAGACGACCTAGCTGAAAAGGAATTGTCGAAAATTACCTGAAAAGCTGCCCTGTGTCGGGACTCGAACCTAGGACCTCCCAGTCAGAGGCATTGCCGTGACATCAGTTAATGCACGAAGCCACCGCCCTCTATCGCTTCTCGGTTATTTCGCCTCGTGCGTTGTCATCCCCTGAGAAGTGAATCGCATGCGCTGTTTTATCCTCTGGTTGAAACAATCAGAAATAATGATTGTATGTATGTATTTATCGTTTTAGGGTCAGTGTACTATCCTACCGCACGTGTTAGAAGCATAGAGCTTGTCTCGGTTGGGGCGGTGCCCGGATGGAGAGTGACACCTGGTTGGGGAAGACCCCATTAGCCGACGTGTAGCGTCTCGTCATTCAGTGGGGAAGTTCATCACCACATCTCTCGATAAACATACACTACTCTTACGGGACAATGACCTTAACAGTTGTCTCACCCGGAATCATGAATCAATCATTTTAGGGTCGAATTAATCCACGCGTGGGAATAAAGAAGACATGTGGCGTGTATGACGAATTCCATTCACCGTATCCAGTATATTTGATCTGCCTGACCTTTTCTTTCGTCACACAACTACAGAAACTGAGACGGTTGTATTAGAAACCTACAACTCTCTTGTGTCCCCGACTGCGAATTGATCACGGGATTGCACCACGGACAGCTAGCTCGCTGTTCATAAGCCACCCAACGGTTGGGAAACTGAATAATTATTTCGTGTTTACGGGATCTACGCTCATTTTTCCTGCGTTGCGAGTTTTGCGTTACTGGAGGCACTGTAACGTAGTACACGAGGCATCTGCGGGCATTCGAGACACATTTCCTGCTCGGCAGAGATTTAAGCCCAGTACTAAGGCTTCCACAGACAGACGCGGAAGACTCGTAGCCTACGCGGATTGGCGGCAGCGGAAGTTTCGCGTCACGTGTTGCCTTATGATCACGTTCGGACCTGCGCGGCAGGCGAACGTCGCGGCAACGGATTGGTAGCGTTTAATCGGCGGCGAAATTTGTAACGCAGTCAGACGCGTTTCTTCCGCTGCAGCTCGACTTTCGTGGAAGTCCGCCCGTGTTCGGGAGTATTCCCTCCCCTCTGTGTCGAGCGACCTTGCCAACCGTCACCAAACACTGACTCGTAATTGGCGCTCCGGTGTGAACGGTCGCGCGAATTCCGCGGCCCCGTCTAGCTCGGAACTTTCCGCGCCGCACCCGCTGCGGATCTACCGCGCCGGTCTGTGGGAGCCTTCAAACCGTCATTGACCGCATTGGGACGCACCGACTAAGGAAGTGACCTAACGTGTAGTACATTCAATTAACACACCTTTCCTTGTGTCGCCGTCCTTAAAAAGTATGGTACAGTAATATAACAATGTCGGTAGTCAGAATGATTGATTGCTTGATTGATTGATTGTCGTTTTCGAACACGCCCACTGCTATGATCATTAGTCGCGTAAATGAAGTTCATATTTTTGCATAACTGAGAATGAGACAAAGTTAATACAACAACTGATAAGGCAAAACTTCAATATAACAGTAAATATTAACTTGAAACAGTGTCCGATTTTAATGCACTAATGCTCGCGTATTGTCTACAAGACCCATCACGTCTCAAAACGTTTACTTCTCAAAAAACAAAAATGGCATCGCTTTTAACGCAATAATATAACTGGTCATAATTTACGAAGGTTTTAGGAACAACGGACCTCTATCCATCAGCATTCTTCCAGAACACGCAAAAAATATCGAGATTATGACTTTACAAAGAATGTAAAATGGTAGTTACAAAAAAAATTTAATCCCAAGTTCATGTAAATTCTAAATATGAAATAATCAGTCCCTTTAGCACTACAACTTAACGATTTTATCCCGTATATTTCAGAAGACAAAAAAATATAATTGAACTGTAACAGAATGGGAAGCTTGCGTGATATTTAATTTTTGTTGCTTTTTCACCCATTTCTGAAAGAAGCTCGCTAGATTTTGAGCGTGTGTCTGATGATATTTTAAATTACGATATTGACAGCTCGTGTTTTCCTACGAAGGCATACGCAGAACGTAATAGATGTGATTTTATTTCATGATACTTCGTACCTCTCCTCTTACCTATCTTGTGTAAATAAATATGAGAGTGGGAAGCCATGGGTATAGAATGACAAACGGGGGGGGGGGCGTAAAAAAGGGCAGAGTTCGTTGTGCGGTCTGACGTGACCTGGACACCAACGCTTCAGAATCCTGGGCCCCGTTGACTCACGTGAAACACATGCAAGAAATCACACATACAGGTGCGTCATTTCAGGTGGAAATACACCTGTGTGTTTGTTGTAATATTATCATAGGTAATATCAAAAGTGCCTTAAAAATTGTTGATAAATACCCGAATCGGGAAACAAGGATGGAATTTATCTTAGAATTTGCAAAGATCGTGTGGAATTTTCATGGCAGTATTCCACGAATGATATTATATCCAAGAGAGTTCCAAAATGAGCCAAATATTCGAAACATCGTAAATCATCTTAAAATCAAAGAGGTTATGTTATACTTGTAGTACATACTCGGTATATGGCACGTCAACACAACGATGGATACATACCACCTCCTAAGATAGATGAGTCACAGTTTCTTATTGGTCAGTAGGAAGGAGCGGTAACACAAATCAGATTGAAAAAGTGATCCTTTTTTTGTGATACACCCCCCTAATTAGGGCATTTTATGAGTATAGTTAAAACAATATCGTCTATATTTTTTCAGTAGTATATCATATACTATTGCGTCTCTCTCACGCAACCAAACTTTATAAATGAGGTCTGTAAAGAAAGAGAATTTCATCGAGATGTGAAGAATTGGGTTTTGACTAAAAAGAATTGTGATGGATTCGTTTTAAAATGCATCTAAATACTCATGTCAAATGCAACCCGCAACACTCGGTCAATAATATCGTAAAATAACTCCTAAACACACTGTTCGAGGATCCTTAAACCTAAACTTTTGATGCCAAAGGCCTCAAATAAGCGTTCATAATTCCGTAATATACAGGAAAAAATATTATTGGATATTGTATTAAATTTTTACTGCTTCAGTGCTTATCGATACTACCAACACCACATATACATGAATGAATACAGAATATATTCCCCCATGACCTATATTTCAGTTCTTGATTCTAGTGGACATCTTTGTGACGTAATGCTTAAAAGGATTAGATTCCTCCATCCTATATTTACACTTTCTATGTACACTGTGGTTTGCGCAGATTGACGAGGTTTATTTAGATAATTATTAGTTCAAAATTTGCTCTCGCGGCAACAACAAGTACTATGAATAGTTGTTTGATAGGGATGATTGTTTCTTATGTTTGCAACCATTGCCAAACTAGCTAATCGATATTATTCTTACAGAATGTTTCGATGTAAAATACACTCATTATTTCGTTTTAATACTACATCTCTTTAAAACCATGATGAATTCGAAACAATTGGCCAGCTATAAATCTTCTCGAAAGAATTAAAAAAGAACAACGAAGAATAACTGAACAGAACACTTCTTCTACGGATGTAAAATTTGTTTTTTCTCCTTTTTGTTGTTCTGAAAGTACGCGGTGTTCTGCGAAATGCAAACATCTCTGTAACAACAAAAAATGTTACAAATAATTTCGCGTTCAAGTAATACAGCTGAATCGTCGACAAGATATTCAAAATGGTTCGTTTTGTGACCGCCGCAACATCTCCTTCAACAAGTGTTTAGCCGTTTTTGTGGTGTGACGAATGGCATTTTCTGTCAAATTTCGATTCAATTGAACGCAGCGTTCTCCAACCGCTAATGCGTGGCCATTAAATGTTCCCATCCCATTAAATACAGCGACAATCTCTGCCCCGTTATTTCAAAACGTGCAATTTACTTTTTGGAAAATTATTCAGTAAATCTTGCCTGTGACGGAATCTTTAAGCAGAATGCTGTAACGATTTTTTCTCGTGAAAATTGTATCTCTCTAAATCACAATAACTGATCAGAGCAAACAAAATGGAAAATATTGATAAATAACTGCGGTATTAAAATACAAGTATACATCTTATTTAAGGAAAAATAGCAGCACACATTCTGACTAAATTGCTACCCAGGAAAAGGTATGCAAAACGTATTTTTTGACGGGGGAGAATATAAACTTTATTATCTGAATTACGCTACTTACCGAGGGTAAGTGTTCAATATTTTCTGATTTACGAATGTGTGCGTGATCATCTACAAAAGCGGCGTCATCGTTTACAATTATTAGTTTGTAGTTGTACAACGACTGTTCAAAGAGTTATTGGGTTTCCTGACGTTAGAATAAACGAATGGTTTATGGAGTATGCTGTTTGGTTTAATAAACTGTATAGCTATTGAACTACGATTCTTCTACCATGTCTCCTGAATGGAATATTGGTTTTCTACAGAAGAGATTGTCTTCTATTAAGTTCTCTATATGTAACAAAACTCATCAGAATGTGGAAGTAGGCGTAACGAGATGAAAACGGCTGAAAAGGTGACATGTTTTTATTGATATTATCTTCGGAAGCGGTTTTCATTAAGCTTGCTATAACCAATAAACAAAGAATTACTCTCAGGTAGAGCATAAAAGTTAGGCAAAACATTCAGTTTCCGATACGTAAGACTTTTTTAACGTTTGCTATGATTTAAAAAAAACTGATAAATTTCATATCTCTGAGAATCAAAGCTACTATCATCCGTAATATTGTTATTTCATACTTAACAATAGAATAGTCTTTCCTACTGCAGAAAATTGTCTTGATTTTTTCTGTGATAGTTAACGTCACGTGCGTTTTGCAAAGTTTTAGCTGTTGAAACAAACACGTAACTAAAAGATAAATGAAATATACAATTTTTCATGTAACTTTTGCGCTTGAAAGTTCCATTTGTACGTCCCTGCTTTGCCATCAGATGAGATATCCTGTCTTGGATAGCTAGGGCGAGTGATAAGCTGGGTATCATTTTCTGGGATATTCTGGTCTGTGAACGTGTTACATTAGTTACAGTTACATTAGCTCCAAAAAGTACACATTGAAGATAAATTGTTGATATTAATAAGGTATTTTATCCCTGTTATTTATATATAGTTTAATTTTATTATAGTTTGAGTCTTCTCACGAGGAAAAAATACACCAACGTGTTTTTCTCAGTTCAATGAACGAATGTTTCATTTAGCAGCTTTCTTACAAGCGGTTCGTTTCTGAACTGTAATTTCTTACTGATTTCTCATATTCTATACCTACCAGAAGATTGTGATTATAGTGAGTTAAAGAGCCGAAGATACTCTTCTTGTAATTCCGAATAAATTCGTGAATTGACTGATTCGGATTGCACTATACAATAGCCCTGTATCGCCTTTGGACTTTCGTTTGCGCTGGGTGGTCAGGACCTTAGCCCATGAGACGGCCGCCAGAATTGCAGTGCACTCGTTGTCCCGACTGGTTTAGGTGGGTCAGAGAATCAACTGATGTCACTCTAATGTCTCTGATTGGCAAAACATAGGGTTCGAGTTCTCACGGAGGCACTGTTTTTGACACTAGCTAGATAGCTAGGCCGAATTCAACTGGTACCTGGAGAAACAATCTAGCTGCCGGTTCTCTAATTGGTAGTTTTCCGTGATTTCTCCGATCAACACCAGGCGAATTCTGGAGCAAAAGCCTAACAAACGGGCTACGGACCGCACTCGACCATTCTCTTATTTGTCCTATCCCCACCACTTACTCACCCCACACATACACTAACATGCACTACTCTACCACATATTCCGGGAGACCGGTCGTGAGCTTAGAGCTTGTCCCGGCTGGGGCGGTGCCCATCTGGTGGGAGATACCTGGTAGAGAGATACCCCGCTAGCCGTCGGTAGGTCGGCACCGGATCTCGCCATCCAGCGGGGGAAGACCACCGCCACTTTCCGAGAAACAACATTTACTACATTTCTGGGAATAATTGACAATGGCAATGGCATAATTCACAAACCTATTAAACTAGCTGCATGTGGGAAGTGTGTAAAAGTTTGTGCTGCAGTTAATACTATGGGCGTCTTTGCCCTAGGTCTGAAGCGTATCTCCCTGCGCACCGCGGAAGGTCAAAGGGCGAGGGAGGTCGGTTTGCGCAGGTCAGGCACGGCTGGGGCGCACCTGCTGAGCGCGGGTCAGGCGTGGGCGATGCGCAGAACAGCGGTGTGGGCGTAGGTCGGGGGTGAATCCATTCCCAGCATCGCTTCTGCGAATTTCCATTTGCTCAGGCAGACGCCAAGTTGTGTTTCTCCCAAGACCTCGCTCTCCCAACACACGTTAAACAAAACAATCTTTCTTCACGTTTTGAATACAGAACGGATCAGTTACAGACTTCACTTCTTGGAATTTTCGTATGTAGAAAGAGACGGTTTTGGTTATCTCAAAATCTTACTCTCTTAACACATGTTAAACCAAACACTCTTTCTTCACGTTTTCAATACAGAAAGGATCAGTTTCAGACTTCACTTCTTGGATTTTTTGTATGTAGTAAGAGACAATTTTAGTTATCTCAAAGTGTTGTTCTCACAACACATGTTAAACCAAACACTCTTTCTTCACGTTTTCAATACAGAAAGGATCACTTTCAGACTTCACTTCTTGGAATTTTCATATGAACAAAAAGAGGATTTTAGTTACTTAAACATTATTCCCTAAACACATGTTTAACAAAAACATGCATATTTTCGACTTCATTCAATACTAAACAGATCTATTTCAGAGTTTACTTTTTGGAATTTTCGTATCTAGCGAAATACTATTTTGATTATCTCAAAATCTTACTCTCGCAAAAGATATGGCATGCATTAGCCCTCCTGACCATGCAATACAAAAGGATACAGGCTATGGTCAATCTTGATGAGTGTCATTTTTTTTAATGTCTGCTCCATATTTCTATGCAGGTGGTCCGCCATTACCTTTTTTGGTTCTTCCTGACTCATGGCTAGCAAGGTAGCTTTACATGTCGCGAATCCCAGCTTCGATTCCCGGATGGGGCAAAAATTAAACTATCGCATTTTACAGTGATATCCCAGCTCATTGACTTGGATGAGAATGTCAATGCTAGCGGATAGAGAATGTCAAACACTTATAGAAGAGGTAAGGCGTTGCAATCTGCGGTAAGGCGTTACATTACAAATGAGCATATGAAGATTCGGTTACAGTGTACCTGAACCTCGGTTGTAGTGGACGTAGGAAATCAGTACTGAAAATTATTTGGATCTCGTGTGTTATTAGGTGAGTAAAAGTACCTTCGGAGAATGGGACGATGTTCCAACAGCGCAAGAGGCATTGAAAGATGTCAAGGGTGCTTTATAATACTTAGATGACAATGCAGAATCACTGGAAAGAGCACTAACTCTGTAGAAGGATCCAGAGAAATAGCTAATGAAAAATGTACGAAGCAAATAATTGAATGTTTAAGCACAAATAAAGATATCGTAACTTTCAGTTCGTGCTGTTAATGAATGTTGGTGAATCTCTATATTAATAAAATCAATCATTGTGAAGAAATTCTGTTTAATTTTGACATCATCAGATTTAGTGACTCTCTGACATAGTGAACCAAACATGTTAATACCCAGAAGTTCACTATAACCGGAGTCGACTGTTGATAGATCGATACGCCTCGTGCTGGAACATTGTCACTTGTGAAGCTTTCAACATCGATATTCCCTTGGCTCATTTCATGCTTCATTTAGTCGTTATTATGAAATGTTCATTTCACACATTTTTCAATGTCCGTTCGATAATGTCCGATTCAAAATTTCAGGATAACGGAATTTAGTGAAGCCAGTTCAAAGTGCAGAGGTAGGACGATGGGAGAGTGTTAGCTCTGCCGACTACCCGCCAGCTTCTGGAATTTCAATCGTAGTGGGAGCTTTTACGCGACTTCATGCACTCTCCCGTGAGCCTGACGGAAAATACTGGAAAGTGGGTGTGAAGGGATCAGCCCTGCAAAGGTCAAAGGTCCTTTATGCAGGATGCGTTAGAACTGAAGATTTCCTTGTGTAGGTCATAAGATAGTTGTGGATGCGTTAAAGTGATTTTTTTTAAAATTCAAGGGTACAGCTGGAAACTGTTTTTTCACAAAAATTTGGCAATATTGCAAGCATTAAAATAAACAATTCAATGGTCTCAATATATGACAACATTTAAAGTTTAAATTTAAAAAATATCATCATGAATTATCAAAACACATATTTGCAACAAAATACCAATGATGAGAGTTCTCTCTATTCTGCATATACTAGAAAGTAAAACAAGATTTTCGATTCGAGAAAACACTGAAAGGTACATTTCGTTAAAGTAATTTTTAAAAAAATGTTTATATCTGCTAGTCTAATGCTCAATTGCTAGTCGAATTATCTTTTGAGATTTTTAGCAATACAAACACATAGCGTTTCCAGGAAGTTTTCTTGGATCGTAACGGGCAACTCAATTTGATATATGTAAAAAAACATTTTCATAATTTATTTGTCCATAGATTATTTTCGATTAATTTAGAAAGAGGCGAGGATAGTTATAAAGTGAAGTGAATAAAGGAGGTTGAGTTGTTCTTTCAGGAATTTTGAATTAATGTTTAATTCTTGCTGATGCTGTGCAATCTACTTTGAATTCTGCTTGGCTAGGGCAGTTGGGTAATGGTGTAAAGAATAATGAGGAAAGATGTCTTGCATGCTCTCTCTCTCTCTCTTTCTGTCTCCCACTCCTTTCCCTTCTCTCTCTCTCTCTCTCTTCAAAATTTGGACCGGGAAAGGTGGGTCAGAGCATCAACTGAGGACATTAAAATGCCTCTGACCGGGAGGTCTTAGACTCGAGTTCCCACGACGGACGGATTTTCGACACACGCTCAGGCGAATTCAGCCACTGACTGGAGGAGAATTCTAGCGTCGGCTGCTCTGATTGGTAGTTTTTCGTGGGTTCTCGGATCAACACCAGGCGAATGCCAGAGCAGTACCGTAACAAACGGGTCACGGACCGCACGCGATTATTCCTTCCTCTTCCTTGTCCTATCCTCACTCCTTACACACACACACTTACATGCACTACATTACCACGCATGCCAGGAGCTTAGAGCTTGTCGCGGCTGGGGCGGTGCCCCGCTGATGGGAGATACCTGGTGGGGAGAATCCCTGCAAACCGACGGTAGGTCGGCGCCGGATCTCGCCATCCAGCGGGGGAAGATCACCGCCACCCCCACGATAAAAAAAAACGGGAAAAAACTAAAATAACGGGACTAATACCCTTCGCAGTTGACGCTCTCTAAGGAATCAATGAATCAAAATCTGGCAATATACTTTCCGCACAGGTTCCTTGAGTAACTTTTTCTATACTTGGGTTTTTCTAACGTGGCGGCTGAAGATGGTATCTCCAAGATGGAATTCGGCACGACTTTTTGAGTCTTTCTATGTCCTGTCGCTAGAGCCGCTTGCTCGATGCGGTCGCGTTCATGCGACATTTTGCGGCAGGACTGAGAATGACTCCAAAAGTCATGCCGAATTCCATCTTGGAGATACTACCTTCAGCAAGTATATTCAACATCTGATGCTGCATTAGGAACATCTCTCAGCATCTCGCGTCATCTGCATAGAGTGGCGAGAAGGGGGAGGGGGAAGGTCATAGGGCAGAAGGGCGCGGCCGTGCGCAGGTCAGGGCAGGTCACGTCCGGGCACCGTCAGGGCGAGGGGCGACCGCCGCCGGCCTCCGATATCGGAGAGGATTCCTCGCAATTTTATTCCGCACGCCCGCCCGGCGGCGCGCACCAATTATTGATACTTTTTACTACTCGACTGCGCGGCCGGCGGCATGAGCTCGGAACCAGCGTTGCCGCTTTGGATGATTGGTTAGTGATTCCGGGCGCGTCAACTGAGCAGTTCGTTTGTCCCGTAAGTGTAGTGCATGATTTTTCCTCGGGAGAAGGCGGTGATCTTTCCCCGCTGGATGGCGAGATCCGGCGCCGACCGACCATCGGAAAGCGGGGTTTGCCCCTAACCAGGACTCTCCCACCAGCGGGGCACCGCCCCAGCCGGGACAAGCCCAATCTCCCGACCGGTCTCCCGGGGTATGTGGTAGTGTAGTGCATGTTAGTGTAAGTGTGTGTGAGGGGAGAAGGTAGGACAAGGAAGAGGAAGGACAGATCGCGTGCGGTCCGTGGCCCGTTTGGTAGGGCACTGCTCCGGCATTCGCCAGGTGTTAATCGGAGAAACCACGGAAAACTACCGATCAGAGCAGCCGGCCGCTAGAATTCTCCAGACAGCGACTGAATTCGACCTAGTTGAGAAGCTAGTGTCGAAAATCCTGGCGCTGTCAGAACTCGAACCTAGGACCTCCCGGTCAGAGGCGCTGCAGTGACATCAGTTGATGCATTGAGCCCTAATAAACGGATCACGGACCGTGAGCAATTTTTCCTTCCTCTTCCTTGTTCCATTCTTACTCCTTACACACCTACACACACACACACACACACACACACACACACACACACACACGTACATGCACTACACTACCACGCCTGCTGGGAGACGAGTTGGAGGCAAAGGGATTGTCCCGGCTGGGGCGGGCAGTGTCCAGTAGATCAGATATCTGTGAGGGAAAATGTCAAGCCAGCCGATCTGAAGGATGGCCGGATGTTACCATCCTGCAGGGGGGAACACAGCCACACCCCTGGATGAACCATTCACTATACTAACGGGACTATGGACCTTAAAAATTGACTAGCACGTAAACATCAGTCAATCTATAGCGTGAACACAAAGAGAGGGAATGAAATGGCTTTGTATTTTTATTGTGCTGTTTGTATATTTTTTTAAATACTTTTTAAAAAAAGTTTCTTTCACTGTTTTTGCTCTAAATATTTCGCCGTTTATATTTGGGGCGGCGTGTTTTACAACATGTGTTATCGCTTCTAGTTTTGAAAACAGAGAATTGAACGTAGAGGTTATTAAAAAAGTATTGCGTCTGTGCATTAAGAGAGATGTTTCACAGAAGCATATTGACGACATTTTACCTGATGATACACAGCGAGATAAATAAAATGGTTTAATAAAAAACTAGTGAGAACCCGTCAAAATTTGACGGTGAGATCTGAGATAAATGTAAAATACTGTACCCAGACTAATGTTCAAAATATATTGCATTGTTTGGATCTTCAGGATATAACGAAGATATTCTGTGATGAGTTCTCAAAAGTTTGGACACGTATGGCCCATAACCAGGTGGCAATGCAATATCGGCCCGAAAGACATAGCACTATTATACTGAAGGATACTATTTTTAAAGTTTTTGGTTGTGTCATCATCTCCTATAAACAACTGTTCGATTTCTTCTGGCATATTGCTCGAAGGTATACTTATTTTCCAATTTAAGCAACACAGAGTAAATCGTTTGCAGAATTTCTCTCACATGGTCAGAACAAAACTGACATTTCATAGACAATGACCCAATAGAAAACGAAATGACCTCACTATCACGACACATACGCTGGCTTTCTCTTTCCCTGCGTCCAGTTAATGTACGTTTGCGTCTTTTGGGGCGCGTGGACAACGATTCGGAATTCGACATAACCTGTAAACAACTTCACTAAAGTACAACCAAGCAAAACCCATTCTGCGAATGTTCTCTACAAAATACACCACAGAAGCAAATACATGCAAACTGTGCATTAAGAGAGATGTTTCACAGAAGCATATTGACGACATTTTACCTGATGATACACAGCGAGATAAATCGGTTAAAATGGTTCAAAATAATAAAAATAATACATAAATTAATGTTTCTCAGACAATCAGTAAATATTAGAAATAATTAATATAAATAAGTCTTTATCTACAATAGGTCGTTCCGCGTGGGATTTCACGCATAATCAAGCGTTTATATTATCATCTGAAATAAAAATTGCACACTTTTTTCAAGATTTTGCCAAAAATTTGTTTTAAACTACAAAAAAACACAAAATGAAAATCTTCAAAAATCTTCAAGTTCGAGTTTAAGTGAAAAATGTCAATAATAAGTACAAAATATAAATTAGATGGGAGAGAAGGTACATCTTTAAATAAGCACGTATCTTATTGTAAAAATAGGAAAATGTTTTTTCAGATCAAATATTTTTTGATTGTATTAAAAACAAGGATATTTGTGTTTTGTTCGTGCATTTCAAGAGACAATTATTTCAATTTTAAGATTTATCTCTGGTTAAGAACGTTCAATTTTGCTATTTTACCAATAAAAAAATTTACGTATTACCCAATAATAACAAGGGGCGAGGCGGGGCGAGGCGGGGCGGAGAGTTGCAGGCTGTTGCTGCGGGTGGCGAGGACTGGGAGTGACGGGGAGTGTCGGAGAGAAGCGCGTTCACATTCGTACAGCGGGCAGGGGCCAAAGCGAACGTGATGCTGCAGGTATGGCTGGCGAGATGCGTGCCTTGGCAGGCACCGGGCTGAGTAGGTGCATGGCCTGGAGTGACGAGGGAGGTAAAGGAGGGTTGGAGAGGAGCGACAAGTCGCTGCCATTGCGGTGTCTAGAGGGAGTGTCGCAGAGGAGCTGAGCGGGTCGGAGCAAAGGCGGGCGAAGCGGGGCAGGTAGAACAAGGGAGTGCTGAGGCATGCCGGTGAGGGTGGGAATAGAACAAGTCGCTGAGAGTTGCTGTGGCTACAGTGCGGGTCGGGGCCAAAGTCAGGCACGGCGTGCCAAGGGGGTGTGGGGAGTTGCGTGGCGAGGAGCGGTGCGGGGGCGTGCGGGTCGTCTCGGGTCGCGCGTGGGCGCAGGGCACGTGGGTGACACAGAAGGGGAGGGTCGGCGGGCGACGGTGAGGCTGGAGAGGGGTCGTGGGCGGCTGAGGGGGGAGGAGGGGGCCTTGGGTTGCGGAGAGGTGTGTTAAAAGTGACCGTGGAAGTGGAGATGCTGGAGAGAGGGCCGAGAGTGACGGAGGGGGAGAGGAAGGGCCGTGGGGAGAGGAGATTTGTGGTGGAGGAGGCCGAGGTCGGTGAAGGGTCACGAGGGGGCCGTGGGGGGCGGAGGGGGTGTGAAGGGGGGACTGGGTGGCGGAGAGGTGTGGTGGAGGTGGCCGTGGCGGCGGAGAGGCAGGGAGAGGGCCGTGGGCGATAGAGGGCCAGGGGAGGGGGCGTGGGCGGCGTAAAGGGGAGGGGGCCGTGGCGGTTAAAAGGGGGAAGGGAACCGTGGGCGACGGAGGGGCAGGCGAGGGGGCCGAGGGCGGCGGAGAGGTGTGGTGGAGGAGGCCGTGTCGGCGGAGAGGCAGGGGCGAGGGCCGCGGGCGGCGGAGGGTTGTGGTGGAGAGCGGGGGAGGGGGGAGGCTGCTGAGTAAAATTAGCGCGCGTGGGCCGCGCAGAGTCCCGGGCCGCGGCTGCGCTTCGCGGAAGGATCCTCCCGGCTGCGCCCCGCAGCGCCCGGGCTACCTGTTGCCACCAACACAACTCACTCGGGCTTTGCAACTTGCTCGGCGGACGAGAAGAAACTGGAATTGGCGTGTACAAAGTCGATTTTAACATTTCCAAGGAGAGATGGTTCTGGGCATGAACTGATGTTTCTGCAGGTCCTCTGGCTTGGGAGTGCTAGAGTTTGAGTCCCGACGGAGACAGCAGGTTTGATTGATTGTTTTTTTCGTGTTTCCGGGCGCGTCATCTGTTTTTGTCATTAGTCCCGTTAGTGTATTGCATGTTTTTTCCCGGGAGATGGCGGTGATCTTCCCCCGCTGGATGGCAAGATCCGGCGCCGACCTACCGTCGGCTAGTGGGGTTTCTCCCTAACCAGGGCTCTCCCACCAGCGAGGCACCGCCCCTGATTCTGTGGAAGTGTAGTGCATGTTAGTGTGTGTGTAAGGGGAGATGATAGGACAAGGAAGAGGAAGGACAGATCGCGCGCGGTCCGTGGCCCGTTTGTTAGGTTACTGCTCCGGCATTCGCCTGGTGTTGATCGCAGAAACCACGGAAAACTACCGATCAGAGCAGCCGGCCGCTAGAATTTTCCTCCAGACACTGACTGAATTCGACTTAGCTGGAAAGCTAGTGTCGTAAATCCTGCCGCCATCAGGACTCGAACCTAGGACCTCCCGGTCAGAGGCGCTGCACTGACATCAGTTGATGCACTGATCTACCGCTCCCGGTAGAATGTTTGACACTAGCTGCGTAGCCATATCGAATTCATTCTCTGTCTAGAGGAGAATTCTAGTTGCCTAATATGATAAGTAGTTTTCCGTCGTTTCTCCTATCAACACCAGGCGAATGCCGGAGTAGTACCCTAACATACAGGCCGCCGATATTTCTCTGTAACTTCCTCGTCCTCTCTTCACCCCCTACTTTCTCACGCAGGCGCTTAAATGCACTACACTGCGTTGAGGAGGACTGCGGTTGTCTGGTGGACAATCGCCAATTGACATCGTGGAAACATCACTATAGATTGAGCGATTTCTTTCACCGGCTGTAATGTCTCAGTGGTTACATCTACATCACAGTTTTAGAAATATGCAAAAATTGGTTTAGTACCGATAAAGTAAGCAACTTCAGAGTGATGTTCTTAATTTTTTGCAACTTAAGCAACTTCTGGCATGTGGTTCAGTAAAAGGCTGCAAACGTAGTAGAGTGAAGTGCAATACAGTGAAGTATAATAATAAGCATAGTCGTGTGGTGTAGTGTTGTCGTGTGTATTATTATTGCTATTATTATTATTATTATTATTATTATTATTATTACTACTACTTTTTTCATCAATATTATTGTTGATGTTATCATTAATGTTACATTGATATTTATTTATTTTGGAGCTACTTAGATCAATTTCAACCATTGACTATCTGAAACGGAATTCAAGCTCCTAGCTGCTCTTATCGGTAATTTGATATGATTTTTTGATAAATGCCAAAACAGTGCCGTAACAAACGAGCTATTGACATCATCAATAGACCAGGAATCTTCTCCCCTTTTATACAAGCATACAATTACATGCATTGGACTTCCACATATGTCTGGAGTTTAGAGCTTACCCGGCTTTAGCGGTTCACCTCTGGCGGCGAGACCTGGAGAGGGAAAGCTCTCAAGCCTGTCGACGGTCTTCGGAGAGTGAAACGGTGTTCCAATAGTGTAAGAGGCACTGAAAGGTGTCAAGACTGCATTACTTAGAGACAGAGAATAATGCAGAATCAAGTATGAAGAGAGAACAAACTCATGAGAAGGATCTAAAGAAATTACTCATGAAAAATGTACGAAGCAAACAATTGAAAGTAATTTATTTTTAAGGTCAAATCAATATATTGATATTTTCAGTTCGTGCTATTCATTAATTTTGCTAACTATTAATAAAATTAATAATTGTGGAGAAATTCTATTGAAGTTTGGCAGCATCGGTTATAGAGAACCTCTGAAATAGTGAACCAAACATGTTAGTCCCCAAACGTTCACTATACCCGGAGTCGACTGTACACACGCGACTTAACATACGATGCTCCGCGTGCAAAAAGCAGACGAGTGCCTAAAGCCTTCCAGGAGAATTGAAACGCGTTTCATCGACATCGTGCCGTAGTTCACCGTCTTGTGTTATACCTCTCTCAGGAAGAAAAACCCACGTTATAAACCAATTTTCAGGACGCTTCTTCATAAAAAAAAAATCGCGTATCCTCCAATGCAGCGCGTATGCAGCATCTCTTGACACACTCCACGATACGGTGGAACGGCGAATCGGAAATCGATAATCGAATATCAGATTAAGGCCGTGGAGAAACAAGAGAGGACGGCGAAAAAAGTCAGCGAGTTATGAAAGAGAGGGTCGCTTCAGGAACGCCGCTCAGGTTAGCGGGAGCGACCGTAAATTTCCAATATCGAAGAATTCTTAATGGCGGTTTTACACCGAAAGTTCGCGTCTCCTTTTGCAACATTCTGCCGGGGAATATTAAGGAAGGAAAACTCGCAACTGCGTGAGGTGGCTGACGTTGCTGCTACCGAATCTTTGTTCACTGAGAGGTCTCCGATTTGATTCACGACACCGAATAAACAGTCATGTTCAACAAACACCTCGTTGAAAATATTCGTGGGCGACTCCGATCGGTCGTTTGCACAGTTGATCCCAATGATTGACTGATTGGTTATTTTATGGTACCGTCACGTCAACTGCTATGATCATTGGTCCCGTAAATATAGTGCTCGTTTTTTTCGGAAGGGGGCGGTATTCTTCCCACCACTGCATGGTGAGATTCAGAGCCGACCTATAAGTAGGCTCGCGTGGTTTCCCTCATCCAGGTATCTCCCACCAGAGGGGCACCGCTCCATATGGGTCAAGCACAAAATTTCCGGCTGGTCTCGCGACGTGTGGTAGAGTAGTGCATGTAAGCTTTCATGTGTGCGTAAAAGGAAAGGATACGTAAAGGAAGGTAAAGAAGGAAATATAATAATATCGCGTGCAGTTCGTAGCCTTTTGTTAGGGTACTGCTGCCGTATTCATCTGGTATTGAATGAAGAGTCATATAATACTACCAATCAGAGTAGACGAGCGCTAGAATTCTCCTCCATGCACCTGCTGAATTCGATTTCATTATATATAGTCGAAAATGAAGTTGTAATACTATCTAATACTTATCTTTGTTTGAAGCGTTGATCGCTGCTCTGTATAGTTGTTAAATTATTTAATATTAATGAAATCTTCACAATAAAACAATTCATTTCCTGTCGATAGCCACACATTTCACCTCACTTCTCGCATTTCTTTTTTCCTTTTTCGTCTTTCATCGTCAACCCCCCTAGAAACCTTCTTTACATGACACCATGACAACAGTAGATATACTCGGTGCAACAGAAATTCCTACCACCGTCAGAACTCGAACTCTAGATAGTAAATAGAACGCATAAAATAATTAAGAATCTCAACTGAGTATTTCAATGATAACTATTCTGTAATGTATACGCGCCTGTTTCTAACTACATACCACTTCACATTTCTTGATATTCGCTTTTCACTCCTCTATATAAAGGAAACGAAATAGTTGAATAAAGTCACGACAATAATTAGTGTTAATGATTCATTACGTTCTACATGTATTTGCGATAATAATAAAAAACACAAATATCAACGATTGTGTGCCATAGTGCTATTAATGATGATTTGAATGCCTTCCAACACTGTTTGTGTGCGTGCAGCTCACAAAGTTACTTAAGTTCGCCAACTCCTTGCGCAATGCGTTAAGAAGTCCACACAAATCTCTAGAGCCGAGAAATAAAAGCGACTACACTCGCCTTCTCTCGAGAGGTGCTCTCGATGTAAGTTCCTGAGGTTCCGCCGCGTTTCTCCAAAGATGCTGGGAATGTGTCAAAAAGGACAAAGGGCGCTCGGCCCTACCCAGTCAACGCTTCTCCATCTGCTTCTCTCGGCTCGAGGGAGTCGACCCTTTGATTCCATTTGCGGCCCGTTCGTTGGAGAATTCTTCAACTGTCGACGAGAGCCAGACTCAAAGGTACAATAGTCTCTCCGAGTTCAATAAAAGGTAGGGAAAAGGGAAAAAGTACATTTGTATGAGTACAAAGAAGAGAAAGCTAAGAAAAGAAATGGAAACGTTGTTTAAGCTACGGGTCCTAGAAGAGAAATTAAACTTAAAGGAAGAGTTGGGTTTTTGGAGTCTTCTCAAAGTTTAGTGTCATCCATTTGTTTTTCAAGAATTAACCTAGTCATAATAACGAGTTGTGGCAATGCTGACGTAATTAAATGATGAAATAATTGAAGACATTACAGCGAGATATAATTTTTTTCACGAGATATGTAAACATTCCCCACATTTCCAGGAGACTTATTCTGACGTCTGACTCTTCATCAAGTGTTTTAGTTCTTTTTTTTCTGAACTCCATGACATTATCTTTACACAAAATAAGTCTTACCTTTATGGTAATTAGACCTCGGATTCTAGGACAAATCTGTTTTTAGTTCCTTCAGGATGCTGTGAAAAATAACGGCAGATGTTTACGAATCATGAAAAAAAGATCTACCGAAAGCATCTAATAGTGCTTAAAATATCCTAAAAGGGTGGCTGATACCTATTTTAATATATTTTTGCCTAAAACAAGTAATTTTTAAGAATTATCATGTTTTAATTGCCATTTCATTAAATTTATTTTACGAAAACGCAAATACTTTCCCGAAATACAAATATCATCTAACCGAATCCGCAATCAACTACGCAGCGAAATCTCTCACCCAACACGCAAAAACAGAAAGAGATCTGCAGGTCAACATAAAAAGGATGTTTCACGCTTGTCTCCAATCAGCAAGCACTTCTTGGGCAACTGCATCCGTTCCTAGTGCAGCTGCGTGTTGACATGTCGAGTCTTCAGGCCCATTCACAATGCAAACACAAACATAAGCATGCCACATGGACGTAAACATTAGCATACGTGATAGAATGAAGTATTCGCAATGTCGAACATAAGCGTAAGCAAAATGAGAGTTTCTATTTACTGTGGGACATTCTAGTTTACTATTGGTTGGATAGGAGAATCGATTTCGAGATATCGACTGTGTTCATGACGGGGGGAGCTCTTCCCATGGATTTTGTTAGTTCGTCTATCGATTTATTTCGAATCTCGATTTTGGGTTAACGTACTGTGACTGGTTCATTTCTTATTTTTGACATAAGCATAAGCACAGAAGCTTGAAGCTTGCAAGCTATAAATTTAACGTCTTAGGTGTTATGCTTATGCGAACGCATTGTGAATGAGTCCGCATATGAACATAGTCTTAACTTTTATGTTAACACTATGCTTATGATTATGTTTACATTGTAAATTGGCCTTTATCGTTGCGGTACGTCGTCTTTATAATCCAGGCGAAAAAAGACACAGGTCAGTCAAAAACCTGTCAAAAGGCGAAGCTTACAAAATACGCTCCAATGGTTAAATGGATTTTGGTGGGGAGTAGTGAAGAAGTTCCAGAAGAAGTGCTCATGAGAAACATGTATGTTTGTTTGCAAATGTATGTTTGCACCTAGAAATCTGTGTTAGTGAAAAGTTCATTTTCATCTTTCAAAATGATTTTAACAGATAAAAGACACAATCTTCTCTTAGAAAATTCGGAGTAAATATTGATTACATAGTAGACTGCTAATTATGAAAGTGAATAAAATAATATTCGTGTAGTCTCTCTCATAAATGTGAAAGTACGTGACTTTCCTGCATAATAAAAAGTACCCAATTTATACCCTTGGTGATCAGTTTTGGATGCCAGAAATATACTTTTTTCATATTTTTTGCCTGGTTTAGTCATTTTGTTTCCTATTTTAAGTGCCTAAAACGTAATTTTTACCTAATAGTGCGTAATGTCGTAATTTTGTTACCTATTGTAGTGGCCTAAATCACTTTTTTGTGCCTAACATTCCGAGGTCTAATGATAATAAAACGAAGGTAAACCGAGAGGAAGGAAAACTAAGGAAAATTCTGCTCCGAATCCGCTTTGTTCAACTCCACTTGGAAAGACTGGGATTTAAGCTCTGGTCCGAATGAGAAAAATGCATCTAACACTACATCTCGGGTAGCCGTATTACTCATTGAAATTTAATGAAAGAAGACCCTACAGACCTTGACATCACTGTTGTGTGGAGGTGAACGAGAATCACATTTTAAAAGAGAAAAAACGTGCAAAGTGTTTTTGTGTAAATTTCTCCTTCATTCTTCATCAATTCTTTAGATTGTGTTGAAAGTTCGTAAAAGTGTTATTTTCTCGTAGATTGTAGTGTTAATTACCCCTCTTCTCTTCAGATTTTTAATAGCATAAATAGCGACAAAAATGAACTCTATCTAAGGGATCATGATTTTGATTTCACATCTCATGTGAACAAAGAAGCAGCCAATTACAGTGCTTAATCCTAAATTACAGCTCTTTTGTTCTGTATTATACCTCGCAAAAATGTGAATCTCTTAACGTCATCAAAAGGATGGAACAACAGATTCTCGTTTACGGGATCCTGGACAAAAACCCTTCCGCAAAATTGAATAAAAATAAAATCTTCTCTCCCCTATCACGAATGTATTAATGTTAGGTATGACTTGGTTTCGCCACCGAACCCCTCCATACAAGTGAAAGTCCTCGAGGCGAGGAAAATTGTAATTTTGTCGATCGGTCACCAATATCGGATTATCGATATGTCGTCCTTTCTTGTGGTTAAAATACACGCCCTCGCCAAATGACATATCCCATTCACGGGGGTTGCATTCCATAATAGAATATCTGTGTGATGCTCTAAACGCTCTTTCTGCCACAGAAATGCTTTGAAAATGATATTAATTAGTTAGTTACTCTTCTCATTCAGAAACTCACCAATGATTGCGGGTAAAACTATAGAAAGTATCTACAAAACACTATTAGATCGTATTAATAGTATTATTAGTAAATTACTAATAATACGAGTGTTACTTCTTCTGTCACTCGAAAGGCAACTTTTTTCCTTCCCTGCAAATACTCTCCACTCCAGCAGACTTTGAATTGAAAAAAAGGTCTCAATTTGTGATAATAATTCTGAAAGTTTTTTTCTGTAAAAAATTATCATGCGAATAATTGTGGAAATACTCTTTCAGAAAGTTCAAACATTCGGGCAACTTTTTGACGTCACAATAGAGCTCCAACATTTGCATTTGGCACATTTTTATATTCAACCTAACTAAAGGGATTTTTTGGCGGACAAAAGGAACTTCCAACTGTCCCTTGACTGAAGTATCCTAAATATTACGTTTTCGATGTTGTTAAAAACTCTTAACTTAGTTTTTATTCAACTTTGGGGTCTCTATTTTCCACTGCCACCATTTCTCCATATTTCATCTCATCTTCGGTAGAAAAATCTTCTCATCAAATCGTTCACACTTAACCCTGTGAACAGAAGCTTGAGTACAATAAAACAAAATACACAATAAATCACGTAATCTGCCTGGTAATCACATTTAGCAACATACACGTGACAACCAGTGCATTTACTGCCCGTTTACTTATCAATGATGAGGATTCAAAATCCTGCTGATCCAAATGGAGTTTGAAGTGAACAAAAAGGGATTTTCTCTGGTATCTTACGTTTCCTCAACTTCTCATAGAGATGAGCATTAATAATCATCAATTGCATCATAAATTCATAATGACGTATCACTCAAGTCATTCTCGCATTTCAGGTATGGCACAATGTCTTAGGCAGAAGCATCATGACAAAGAAAGTGTAGCACATATACGATGTGCTTTGAGATTGATTCATTAATTAGTGATTCCGGGCGTGTAATGTCTAAGATCATTATTCCCGTAAGTGTAATGCAAGTTTTTGCTGAGGGAAGAGGCGGTGGTGATCTTGCCCTGCTGGAGGGCCAGATCCGGCGACGACCTACCGTCGGCTGGCGGGCTTTTCCACATCCAGGTATCTCGCACCAGCGGGGCCAGCACCGCTTCAGCCGGAACAAGCTATAAACTCCTGACCGCCTTCCGGGCACGTGTGGTAGTGTAGTGCATGTAAGTAAGGGGTGGAATGGGAAGGAAAGATCGCGCGAGGTCAGTGCTCCGTTCGTCGTAGTGTTCCGGCATTCACCTGGTGTTGATAAAAGAAAGCACGAAAAACTACCGATCGCGCAGTCGGCCGCTAGAATTCTCCTCCAGACAGCGATAAACGTCGGGACTCGAACCCAAGGACCTCCCAGTCAGAGGCGCTGCAACAACATCAGTTGATGCCCTGAGCCACCTCCCCCTGTTGCTCTTGCCAAAAGTGCTCTCAACTGGCCCAGAAAGCCCGTATGCGCCGCTGTCCTGGCGCTTCCACGAACCTCGAGAGACGGCACACAAATGCACTGGGCGGATCGATGCGGGCCGTGTTCTCTAATGGCGGACTAAGTGAATTTACGTGCTGTCATCCGCACGTCAATCGAATGTGGGAGTATTCGTGGCCTGCACAAAGCCGGTGTTAATTACTTAATTGGCTTATTTGGAATTAAACGGACACAATTCTTGAGGGTGAAAATGGCTAAGCCTGGGGCAGAAATAGATGAGTAATGGCGAAGTAAAGTAAAGAATCAAGAGTAGTTTGGGGGCAAAATAATGACCTGACAATCAGGGATTGATGATGACAGAGAAGGAAGAGGTTACGTATTGTTTCATGTTGTTAGTACTGCTATTAGAATGTTTAGTATCTAAAGTGATTTGTATCGGTAGCGGTAACTCAGTGCATCAACTGATATCACTGCAGCGCCTTTCACCGGCAGGTCCTAGGTTCCCACTCCACACGGCGGCAGGATTTTCGACACTAGCTTTTCAGCTACGTCGAAATCAGTCGCTGTCTGGAGGAGAATTCTAGCGGGCGGCTGCTCTGATCGGTAGTTTTACGTTGTTTCTTCGATCAATACCAGACGAAGGCCAGATCAGTACCATAACAAACGAGCCACGGACCGCGCGAGATCATTCCTTCCCCTACTCGCCCCTTACGCACACTTTTACTTAAGTGCACCACACTACCACACATGTTCGGGAGTTTAGAGGTTGTCCCGGCTGGGGAGGAGGGCCTGCTGGTGGGAGATACAAGGTGGAGGAAGACGACGTAGGTCGGCGTCGGATCTCACCTTCCAGCGAGGAAGATCTGAGCCACATCTGAAGAGAAAACCTGCACTACACATACGGGATTACTGACCTTAGCAGTTGACGCACCCGGAATTACGAATCCATCAGAAAGAGAAAATTCACTATATCCGAGTTCACTTTAACCAAGAATTCACTATATCGCAGCTCAATATAACCGAACCAGGGGCTGTTCACTATATCCGAGTTCACATTAACCGAGAGTTCCCTATAGCCGAGTTCACTATAACCGAAATTTCACTATAACCGCACCACGGACAGTTCACTATATCCGAGATCACTTTAACCGAGTCTTCTATAACTGAGAGTTCACTATATCTGAGTTCACTATAACCGGACCAGGGACATTTCACTATACCCGAGATCATTTTAACCGAGAGTCTACTATAACCGAGTTCACTATATATGAGTTCACTATAACCTGACAAAGGACATTTCACTACATCCAAGATCAGTTTAACCAAGAGTTCAGTATATTCCAGTTCGCTATAACCGGAGTATTACTTATTCGGAAATGAAGAGCCAGCACGTTTCCCATCAGGTCGTTCGTCGCAGTGCGCAGCGCGCCCATTCAACGCGCCCGCCGCACGGGCGTGCGCGTTTACGAGCCGCGAGCAGTCGCGCCCAGGCGCAGGATGAGTTGAGTGGCCGCGGCGAGCAAATCCCAGCGAAACTGCTGCGGGGGAGGGCGGGGCGCTGCCAGATAATAGTCACCCCGCCCCGCCCCGCCCGCGCCCCCCAGGTGATGAATGCGACGCGAAATTGCGACCGCCGCTTGCGACCCTCGTCCACCCGGCCCCCGCGGCGATTGCCGCGCCGCTGATGGTCGCACGGAACGATCGCATGCGACTGCCGCTTCCCTTCGCCCTCGGTCGCAAAACTCCCCCCTGCAGCGCCGCCTGGCCGCGTCGGACGCCGCGCGGGTGAACCGGGCAAGTGCCGTGCGGCTTATACGGAAAAAGTAGAATAATAATTTGTTAAATGTAATTAGTTGAATAAAAATTAGTTAAATGTAAATGTGCCAGAATGCCAGTATTGCTTACCCAAATATTCATGTTAGTTAAATGTAAATATGCCTTCCGGCTATTATTACCTCTAGTATAATCTCTTATCCACATATTATCTTAACTTTGTACATAGTAGGTGAGTTTATTCTTTTGAAATAATAGTTTATGCACTTCTCTTGCTGCTTCATGCTTCATGTTAAAACTTATTCGCAAAGCAAAATAATATTTACACTCAGGAAATATAGGTGCATGATTCACCAACCATTGGAGAGAAAAAATGTGAACACCCCACATTTGTTCCCTCAAAGATATGAAGATTAACTTAAAAGCGATGTCAAGGTGGGGGACGGAGGATAGGGGCGACGCCCAGGTGCTTCTGACCCTCACCCAGCTTTTGAACTTCTGACTTCGAAATGTGTTTTTTCGAACTTTTTGTTTCTATCTCGATTATTTCGAACTTGGTGAAATGAAATTATTCCATTAGTTGAATTTTTAAATGTAACGCCACCTTTTTTAGGATAATTACATACAAAATCGAAAACATAAAAGGTAAAACTTATTTGAAAATGGAAAAAGGAGAATATTAAGGATGGGACATGTCTATAACTAATACAAGTTCAATACTGAAATATGAATAAATTTGCAACAAAACTGCAGCACAGTACATATATTTTCTTTCACCAAAAGATAAATATTGTTACTTCAAAATGGAACAAACTTTAATATTAAGGATGGGAAATATCCATATGTTTGTTGTCAAGTTTAATTGGAAAACCGAAAAATATTTTCAACAGTACGGCATAGTACATATTTTTCTTTTCCTTTGCGTTATATGTAAACTCAAATTTCATAAATCTTAGAAGACATTTTCAAAAATATTCTAAGGTCAAGTAATGATTTGATACAAAAAACAAGTATCAAACAATAGGCAAAAATGTTTCCAGACAGATTTTTATTATGGTGTTGAACAGCATTTTGGCGAACACAGTTTGGTTGTGATGACACTGTAAGTTATTAGGTGGAAGGGAAAACTTATTACGTGTGTGGCTACTTTAACAATGACCTGATTGAATTCAAATGGTAATTACGATTATTATCCCAGTATTTGAGTACTAAAATTGATTGGGTCATTACCAGAAAAACGATTTACCAGAAATATTGGCCAATCATAAAAATAAACCATTGAAAACGTGAGTGCAACGAAATATTTCACTCAGCAAAAGTTAAACGCTTTAATTCAAACCCAACGTAAGCTTGTCCGAATTGTTGCAGGTAAATATCTATCATATGTTAGTCAATAGATTTGAATAGAACACACTGCGATTATATTTTTATAAATTCCTAATATTAACAATTATTCTTACACTACTGACTACATTGATTCAATATTTTTATGAACACAGCTTATTAGAACAGTTTTTCAATTAAAACAATAGCTGTATAATTCCCGAAAATTTAAAAATAATTAAATTCTTTAATCAAATTTCTTTCATGACGGAATGTCGAAATGCTTAAATTTGGTTCATCCACTACCCATATATATTTACGAAAGAGAGAATGTTCAGGAAAATGAAATTGTAATTATTTATACTCGAGAAGGGTGTCATATTATTCAATATTATACCTCCTTTTTCTCAGCCTGTGTATGTGTATTCCCTCATTTTCCTATACCCTTAATCCCGTCATCAATTTTTATTTTTTGGTGCTGTTTTCTTTTGGCTTATTTTTATTTTTTATTTTACGTTTTTATAGTAAGTACGGTATATATTATTTCGAATGGGGATGTGGTTGAAACGTAAGGCATGGTGCGTAGGAAAATAAATACAAAACAAAAGACCAGAGAAAAAAGTGTATCCCCGTCATAAAAGGTTACAAATCAAGCTGCCGTGCTAGGGTGTTTCCTGTGTAACAGCTATTTGCAGCTTTCCGTCGAACGGCATTCAGAGATGCGATCACCATTCCCTATCGGTACTCTGCACATTTCCTTCCCTGCCTGGTGATGAATGGCGCATGAATTTCAGTGTTTCCGTTCTCGCATCTCTCCGCATTGTCCAGTATTCTCTCGCCCCGCCTCGCCCCGCCTCGCCCCGCCTCGCCCCGCCTCGCCCCGCCTCGCCCCGCCTCGCCCCGCCTCGCCCCGCCTCGCCCCGCCTCGCCCCGCCTCGCCCCGCCTCGCCCCGCCTCCCCGCCTCGCCCCGCCTCGCCCCGCCTCGCCCCGCCTCGCCCCGCCTCGCCCCGCCTCGCCCCGCCTCGCCCCGCCTCGCCCCGCCTCGCCCCGCCTCGCCCCCCTTCGCCCCATCTCATCTCGCGGCACCCCGATTCTCCCCCTTGCCCGTCCCGCCTGGCCCCACCTCGCCCCGCCTGCCTCATCCCACCTGCCCCGCCCCGCCTTGCCACTCCCATCCTCGCCCCGTCACGTCCCGCATCACCCCGTCACGTCCCGCCTCGCCCCGCCTCGGCATGCCTCGCCTTACCTCGCCTCGCCCAGCCTTTTCCCGCCTCGCCTCGCCTTGCTCCGCCATGCTCCGCTTCATCACGCCTCTCCCCGCCTCGCCACACATTCCTCACCTCACACCGCCTCGCCCCGTCTCGCACCGCCTCGCCTCGCCCCGCATCGCCATCGCCCGCCTCGCCTCGCCCCGCCTCGCCTCTGCCCGTTCCGCGACCCCTCTTGTCCCAGGGTGATTTTCCAGTGGCCCTCGTGCCCCCACGCGCCGCTGTTCGCGCAGGAAACGGCCCCATCGGCGTCCAGCGGCAGCCGGGGCGCGCGTTTTGTTCCTCTGCCTTTGTGCTCCCGGCGCGGCGCTGTTGCGATTCCGAGTACAGCTGCCAATCCACAACGGGGAAAGAAACGGCGCCCCACAGCGCCACCTTCCTCTCTCCGCGTTTTAATACTCAAGTAAAAAATGTCAACGTTCACTACCGTGTGTAATTGAAGGGTTAGGAATAACTTTCGTAGTGAAGGAGTATATAGAGTGAAGTTAATAACAGATTTTACGTTATTCAAATACTTCTGCGTTGGGAATTGTTGGTGTCATTTTTATATCCATACTTTAGAAGAGGAAAGTTTTGGTCAATAAATAGAGATGAAATATCTCGTGTAACAAAGGTGGTGTAGATATAACAAGCCCTAAGGGAACATTTTTTATGGTCATTTTATTATTCCTGTTACTTGGAAAATTCAATTAAATCAACCATAGTGACAGATGGTTTTGGGGCAACGCCTAAATGAGCTGAATCTAGGGTTCTACTCCCGTGCAAAGTGCGAGTGCCTTCATCTGTGATTGCACCATTCTTCGTATGTTCACTTACCGTCACATAACGCTCTGAATAATTATTTCAGACATAATAACTGATCTATAACATCATTCAGCTCTTTCGCGAGCAAAAGGGAAAGAAATGCCTCCACTGCACTCGTGTGCCCCGAAAACGGGGTTGTAGCGAGACGCAGAAGCATAAATTGAATTGCGTGTTTGCTCAGAAATAGGAATAATAGTTATAATTATTATTTCAAATAATTCCTCTTTGCGATTGTGTAAGCAGTGTGTTTGAATCGTTTCTCCCGTTAGTATAATTACTCACCAACTACTTATATAAGGAGTGTATGACATGATTTAAAGATCTACCTTTGAAGGATAAATTGCATTAAGAAATAATGCAATTTTATATTTATAATTATTTATAATATTGTACTCGCATAATTCTATTTTATACAAAACATATTATAAAAGGGTTTCCTGTGATACTAAGATACTAATGCTCGTAATTCAGTAAAAATGATTATAAACTATGACGATAATACATGAAAAATTATTTTAATAAACGTGAAAGCTGTAGTGAATAACATAGGGCCCGGATATAAGGCGTTTAGGATTAATAAGGCAGCCATCACAACACGTATAATTTGCACTCTGGCGGACATATTGATCCAATCCCAAAAGGTTTTATTTAGTCACAGCAGGTGAAAAATCAAGAACGAATTCAGTGAATGCCAAAATTAAAAAACACGAGAAGCAAAGGCAGACATCTGCTTCTGGAAATATAGTTATTGCTTTCTCTGCATTTCGCTTGAATCAAACACATCGCGAAATGAAGGGTCGGAATAACCCCAAACAATGGCGTTCTTGGAATTCCAAAACACTCCATTCGCTCGTGATCCCTACTACATGGAATTCGTCATTTTCTAAAAGGCTTTTGATTCCCGGGAACATTTCGGACATACTTCTAGCATTTCCCGAATGTTTGGTCTTCACAGAGTGTGCGTTGGAAAATGATTGCCAATATGTTTGAGTAATAATAAAATATGTGGATTATTAAAGTCTTAAGTTTAATTTTGATTAGGTTTGTGATTATCAATACTAATACTAAACTAATTCTGCTTAATTTAATAAACGCCCTATATTGCTGTTGAGAAGTAATACTATTAGAGAATTGGTTTTAAGATTCTTACAACAATTAATTTTTTTTCATTAAATGTGTATATATATATATATATATATATATATATATATATATATATATATATATATATATATATATATAATTTTATAACCTTTGCTGATCTTGCCAATGTAACATTCGTTTGAATTGCAGCAACAATAAAAAAGAATAGTACCTTATTTTCGTACCAACTTTCTAATTTGTAGATTACTCTAACAAGGTTCTAGTGGATAACCTCTAAGTGTATTGACTATCAAAAGCATATTTCATCATAAAATAACATCGTATGCTCAAAATTTTGGGCGGAAACTTAGGAAATATGTCAGGGGTAAGAACTAGATGTTCGACGTTATGGAAACCACTAAAATATTTTGATTTGTTTTTATTCTTTACTTGACGCACCTATGAGTTTTTCAACATTTTCTGGCAAAGTCTGAATTTTTTTTGGGGGGGATTTTTGCTCATATAGAAGAAAGTGCTTTTATGACAATCGTATAGTTCCGATTTTCATTAAAACTTGTAACATTTAAAAAATGGCAAAAATCTTATTGAAAATATTAGGGGTTTTCTTTATAAAGAATTTTGGGCTATCCATTCAATCGAATTTCGTGAATTTTCTTTCAATAAAAAGCAGTTGTCTCCAGATATTTTATCGCTCCCTACGAGTAAATTATTAACCAGTATAATTAACCAGTTTGGTAACACACACAAGATAATAAAATCATAAAATTAATAGAATGAACACTTATCTGCTGTAATTTGTTCAATATTTCATTGTGTAAGTTCTAATAAATATACTGAAAGCTTACAACATTTTTCTCTTCAAGAAAACATGTGGTTGTAAGGTAATTGTTGCTGAAGCTGGCAAAGTGAGTTTTCTTAATTTCAAAGAGTGTTTCTAAATACAAGGATTTGTGGGTTTATGTAAAAGCAATATCTAGAAATAGTCTGACACAAATGTCATTTCACAAAAAAAGAAATTGATTTTAATTATTTGCTGCATTACATTTTTAATGCAAGGTGCGATTCCAACTAATTGCTGGTTGATTATTGTGACTAATGTGAGGTTGATTATTCTTCATTCAAATCAGTATTTACTTAACGAAGTAGGAAAAAATGATAAAATTCACTTCGAAAAACTTATTATTTTATTCCGAAGTTTGTCGTAATTACTATTAATTTGCTTATATTTTAAATATCAGGAGGAAAGGAAATATTGTATTCTCTTGACGATATTTTCTTACTATCATTTGTTTGTTATCTCCGTGAAGTAGTTGCATTACAAAAGTTTAAAAGACTTTTTAGAACGGGGACCTAATTTAACGTCGTTTCGTGTTTAACTTAATAAAACAGAGTAGACGATATTTCCTTAAAAATGTCTTCAACAGTAAATTCGATTTATTCTTTCATTTTGTTTCCTAATGTTGTCACATTTTCTCACTTTAATGTAATTCAATTGTCACACTCTCATAGCACATTCTTTCCTTGTAATCTGATTTACACAACCAAGTTTGCAAAAAAATGTTTGTGGGCGTTGGTGATATTCAAAAAGCAAATGTTTTATACATGAGATAAATAAACGTTCGAGTCAGAATAGAAACAAATTACAAAATAAGATGTATTGTGTAATAAAGTTCAATAAAATGCAAGTTTGTATAGAATGCATATATTACATAATAATATTTTTGAAACCATACTAACGTTGAATGCTCACAGTTTCAGAAACAAATTGAAATTCTAAAACGTCACTTGTGATAAAAGTGTTGAGGTACACTTCAATTTTCACTTCATACACCGCATCCTATGTTATACCAGGAAAAGACTTGGTTTGAGACTATACTGATAATTGAAAACATTTATTCACCATTCATGGCCATAATCACAGGTATTGTCAAAGCTATGTATGCGTGCAATAGTACTAACCCAAAAATGAAAAACGAAACATTTTTTTAAAATCTAATTATGAAAAATATGTTGTGTCATTGACATATCCAAAAGTGTTTCAGGATTTGAGATTGTCATTGTTTTTGGATTGGGGATCACTGAAAATATTTTACCATTGAACGCAAAGAAGTAAAAATATTTTGGGCGAATATTTGTTTCTCTTTCCAGGATATATTTGACTGAAATATCGTTTTTACTTTTACTCACAATAATGTAAAAAAATAATAGAAAAATATATTATTATATGAAACAGAAGATTAATAACAAATGTAACAGATAATAATACGTTACATAACTGCCATCGCTCCTCATCATGTACGTTGCTGAAACAGGCCAACAATGTACTCAGGTTTTGATGAGTGCTCGTGGATCTCGCTGTACACGCAAAATTTATGTTAGCGAATTAGAATTATTCATCTCAGTAGTGTTACATGGCCCAGTTGTAATCACTCGTAAACATTGGTTTTTGTCGTGACCGCCCGCGCGCGGTTGAAAGACCCGCCGCCGAGCTACGTCAGCGGGGCGTCACCGCCCTCGGCCGGAGGGGAAGGCGACCGTTGCGGGCCGGCCGGGGCTGACCGCGCGCGGCCGTCACGCCTGAACAAGCGGGTAGGGACTCGCCACTGCCCCTTCTCCGCAGCTAGTCAGCGGGCCGCTAGCCCCAGCGGGCTATAAGAGGGCCCCGACCCGACGCCAGGGCAGACAGATAGCGACGGTGTTGGCAACGGTGTTCTGGCGAGTGGTGTGCGGAGTGTAGAGTGGTGATTACTGATAACGACGACCTGTGCTACGGAAATGGAACTCTCTGGTGGATATTCTACGACTCGGCTGTGTATGGGACTTCTGCTGGACTACGGTGAAACGACTTCGCAATTGGCACACTCTACAGGTTATTCGGAACGAGATACGGGATTCTCATTATTGTACCTGGATATTGAATAAAAAACCATTTTATGAAGTTTTGCCTTTGTTTGGATACTACAGTTTTCTTTCATGGAAACTATTCTGAAAGCATAGTGACGTAGATACTTTCCCAAATTTTCACAATTAGACTACCGTCACAGTGAATCGATGTTCGGTCGAATTCTTGTTCGGGCGAACAGAACCGGTAACGACTTAAAAGTTTTAAACTCTCACTGAAGCGCTGGTTCTTGCGCACTGTTTTCCGAAAGTTTTAGCGAACACAGGCAAAGTTTGCAGTCAGCGGAACAGTCTCAAATAAACTTCAAGTATTTGGCCGAACTAATCCATTCAACATGGACGTCCACAACATTGTTTCGTTAGCTGAAAAAATAGACGATCTGTGGAAGACCTCCGAATTAAGAAAGCACAAGAGGATCCTCAGCGGGAAATTGTGATAGGAAATTTCAAAAGAAATGGTGAAACATGTTGCTAACAGTTTCTGCAAAATCTGACACACCCTGTATTAGAAACAAGAAGAGTTGTTTACTTATAAGTCCTTATTATATTAGTCTTTAGCCTACTTATATTCGTTTTCTATATTTTATAAAACCTATCTTAGGTAAAGCATAGGTCTCAATGAACAGTTTTAATTTCTCACTTCCATTAAAACACACATCGAAGTAATGCAGGATTAATGAAATTGTAGGTTCCAGAACGCACCCTAAATTAATTACTAATGTAATAGAAATAGTTACATATAATATAATTTCATAATTATAAATTATACTTAATAACAATTAGTAAGTGGTAACGCTGGCTGTGTGTGAATGTAATGATAATAATATAAAATTAAAAAATAGTGTTTATTATAATATCTTAACGTGTTTTACTAATAATTTTATCACGTTCGCAGAAATGATACAGGTGAAAACTTATTTAATTTTGAATTTACGAAAGTTGGTCAAACTCAAATTTGTCTAGTGATTGTTCTTTGCTTGTTTGTTTTTTTTTGTTCCCAAGAAACAGAAACGGCGTTCCGTCGCGTTCCGCCAGAAATCAAGCCCTGCGTATATGTAAATATCTGAAGTGCGATGTCTCCTGCAGTTTAGTGCCTGTGTCATTATAGTCCGCCAAAAGCGGTCAGCCGTTTGCATCAGAGCATCCGTGTGGCTGAGCGCGAATCCATTCTGATGAACAACCAAAAAATATTGTTATCCTGGGATTTGAAATTCAATGTTCATTGGTCAAATGTGGTGCACGTTTTTCTCACGTGAGGAGAAATCCGGCGCTGGCTCATAGCTCGACTGGCGGCGTACCCCAAGGTATCGCCCACCAGCGGGGCACCGCCCCTGCCGGGACAAGCTCTAAGATCCCGACTCTGTCTTCCTACATGTGTGGAAGTGTAGAGCATGAAAGTGTAAGGGGTGAAGATAGGACAAGAAAGAGGTAGAAAAGATCGCGCGTAGTCCGTGGCCCGTTTGTGGGGATACTGCTCGGGAATTCGCCTGGATTTGATCGGACAAACCACGGAAAACTACCGATCAGAACAGCCGGCCGCTAGAATTCTCCTCCAGACGGAGACTGAATTAAACCTAGCTGAAAAGAAAGTGTCTAAAATCTAGCTGAAAAGTCGACCTGTGTCGGGTCTCGAACCTAGGACTTCCCAGTTAGAGGCATTGCAGTGACATCAGTTAATGCACTGAGCCACCGAACTCCACCAATTGAACTCAACCCAGCTGACAAGCTAGTGTCGAAAATCCTGCTTCCGTCGGTACACAAAACCTAGGTCATTCCAGTGAGAGGCACTGGGGTGATATGAGTTGATGCCCTTAGCCACCTCGATCGGTTTTGCAGCACTGTCCGTAGCCAAACCCTGGAAGGTCGGAGGTCACAACGCACCTCGTGCTCGGTCTCCCGCACGATTGATGTTTTCGTGTTTCTGGGCACGTCAACTTCTTTGGTCATTAATACCGTTAGTGTAGTGCATTTTTTACTCGGGAGATGGCGGTGATCTTCCCCCGCTGGATGGCGAGATCCGGCGCCGGCCTACCGTCGGCTAATGGGGTTTTCCCCTAATCAGGACTCTCCCACTAGCAGGGCACCGCCCCAGCCGGGACAAGCTCTAAGCTTCCGACCGGTCTCTCGGAATATGTACCAGTGTAGTGCATGTTAGTGTACGTGTGTGTGTAAGGGGAGAGGATAGGACAAGGAAGAGGAAGGACAGATCTCGCGCGGTCCGTGGCCCGTTTGTTAGGTACTGCTGCGGCATTTGCCTGGTGTTGATCGGAGAAACCACGGAAAACTACCGATCAAGCAGCCGGCCGCTAGAATTCTCCTCCAGACAGCGACTGAATTCGACCTAGCTGAAACACTAGTGACGAAAATCCTGCCGCCGTCAGGACTCGAACCTAGGGCCTCCCGATGAGAGGCGCTGCAGTAACATCAGTTGATGCCCTGAGCTACCGCTCCCGGTCTCCCGCACGAGTTTCGCCCAGGGTCGCGACGCTTCCACCGGCGGAATTGTGAAATACGAAACCTACGTGAACAGCATCGGTCGCCGGCGCGCTATCGATTCCGCGCGCGGCGCTGCACTCGCAAATCGAGCGGAACGATGTCTCGCTCTCGAAACTTCACTCTGCTTCCGACCTCGCGAATTTCTGAACTTCGCTGCCTCGCCTGAGTTCCGTCGTGTTTTATGCTGCCGTGTCGGTCCATGATTACACTGTCAAGCGCTAGTCGGCGGAATAAAAAGAATAGGAAGAATAGAAAAAAAAATTTTTAGGCACGTGCAAACATTACGCACTTTGTGAATCGTAGTTGTTTTAAATGTGAAAACGAAGTTTTGCTTGAACATTTCGATCTTTTCTGGCTACTCTTAGTAAAAATAAGTAAAAAATAAACAATAAAAACTCATGTCCTCGCGAGACCCAAACCAAAAGACCTGCTCTACCGCCCAACCACTTTAATAACTTTGTATTTACAAAAGTTACAGTAGATGTGTTCGGACGTAAGTAGTATTAACTGACATTTAATGTTTCAGAAGAACATTTAATTTGAGACTGCCATCCACATGAAGCTATAACTTACATGAGACTTTTATTGCCATTTACCTTTTATTCTTGAAATGTTTGAAAAATATCGAGGAACATGATGCAAGGAACATTCTTAAAAATAAAATGGAAGAGATCTGCTTGTTAACACAGTTGTATAATTTCAAAAAGCTTCTGAACATCTTTTATTTACGACAGTAAGTGTAGTCATACGTGTTTTACTTTGAGTTACGCTCCTATGAGTCCATGTGTTGGCTTACTCTAACTCGAGAAAGCTTGTGTTACTAAATGATACCAACGGATTCATTCCGTACTTTGACAGATGTTAATATAATTTCATCGGTTTATGCGTAGTCTGTTTGTCCGTTTTTTAAACAACAAGTCCGAAAGTCACTTTGACAAATGACGCTCGTTAATTTGTATCGCATAAGCTAATCACTGCTGTAATCTTTTTCAAAAATTCGGTATTTGTTTTGTCCGCGGCTGGTGAACATTAAGAGCACTTGTTCCTCGTACGTCTCAACGAGGTCTGGAAGGAGAGAAGGTGGAAAATAAATAGAAGAAGAAGAAGAAGACGAAAATGTAAAGAAGAGGCAGAAGCACAGGAATAATTCAAATTTCTTGTTAAATAAGTAGCCTCAATACACTGGGAGTTGTGAGTCACCAGAAATGTTTTCTCACTATTCCGCGGATTCATTGTTAAACTCAGTATCTCTTGTGGTATAACCGAAGATAATTGCAAAAAAAAGGGATGTAAGTCAGTGAATCTGGGACTTTCGGTGGGGAACTGACACGTTGCGGTCAATTGCATCGCAACAGTTCGTCCCATCTTCTACTCTCAGATTTGAGAAAATTATATTGAACATATGCGGACGTAGTTCATCAAATATACATGTGTCCGAGTAGGAAACGTCGAAAATTCGAAAATAAGCTTTTAAGGCAATTTTAAACATATTTTGTCTAATAAACTACATTGACGTTCCCAATGGTTGAGCCGCAATAAGCCCTCAAAAGTTGGTTTAAAATGTGCATTCTAGGCAAACATTTGCATTGCAGAACCATATGAACATTCGAGAAACACTCTATAAATATGTATATTGTTTATTACTTTCAAAAAAAATTAATACAATTGTTCAGAAAGAAAAAATTACAAAGAAATAAACACGCACCCAGTTTACTCAATTCGTCTACTTTTTTCTTTCTGAGTTACTATTTCTTTCTGAACAAATATATTAATTTGTTTGAAAATAATAAACAATTTATATGTCCATAGAGTGTTTATGGAGTGTTTTAATGCTTATTC